>CAUHTR010000900.1:30000-34377 GCA_959609185.1 Schmidtea polychroa | reverse complement strand
GATTCTTTTTCCTCGAAGTCATTAACTGTAAACTCGAGGTTTCTTTTACCTGCAATGATTCGAGATAATTTATTAGATACTTCCAATTACAATAGTTGTCATTCCTTATATAGTTAAGAACTTGATTCAGTCATTGGAAAGTTCAAAGACGAGATAAAGGTCTTAAATATAAGGAATGGGTTTTTCTTAGACCTAAATGTTATAGCTTGTTGGGTGATGAGGAAACAAAAAAGGCTAAAGGTGTAACATTGAAAGGTAGTGACATAAAACATCAGTCATACCTGGATTGTTATAACTACTAACCAGATTTTTTCGGTTCCTCAGACTAAAATAACAAGCAAAAAATCATCAATTTTTACAATTAAAAACACAAAAAATAGCACTAACAACAAAGACGACAAAAGGGTTTGGGTGGGGAAATACTAGTCTTGCATAATGGGCATGTAAGATTAAGTGAATTAATAATATGGAGTAAAATGTTGGAGAAGAATTTGATGAAAATGTTGGAGAAGATGAGGAAGAATTTAATGAAGATTTTTGAGAGATGACATCGATATCGATGACGTTATTTTGTCCGATGAGGACTAATTTTATTAAATAAACGTTTATATCTATACATTTGTTATTTGTTTGGTAAATTTTTATGTTTGTTATGTGTCTAGTTCATTTTTTATGTGTTTAGTTAATGTTTATATGTTTTGTTATGTGTCTAGTTATTTTTATGTGTTTTAGTTAATTTTTATGTGTTGTATAGTATTTGGTTGATATATTATTACTAATATTATTATTATTATTATTATTATTATTATTATTATTATTATTATTATTATTATTATTATTAAAAAAAAAATTATTCTATTAAAATTTCCATTAAAAATTATCATTGAAAAATATTTCATAAAAATTTTCATTAAAAATTATCTTAAAAATTATTCCATAAAAATTTCCATCTAAAATTACTTAAAAAATTATTTCATTAAAATTTTCATTAAAAAATTTCAATTCTCAACACCTTCTATATTGTCAACTTTTTGTTAATAATTTTAAAATATTACTTTAATTTACTTATTTAAAAATTATTACTTTAATTTACTTATTTAACTTTAATTTAAAATTTTTTTTACCATTGATTACTTAATTTTAATTTGGACCTTATTAACTTTAATTTAATTTTTTAGAACCTTAATTTAGTTATTTGTGCCCATTCATTACTTTAATTTAAATTTTAGGACCTTTAATTTACTTTATTTTAATTTTTTTAGAACATTATTTACTTAATTTAAAAATTTGAACCATAATTACTTAGTTGAGCCCTTATTAACTTTAATTTTAAATTTTTGAACAATTTATTTACTTTAATTTAATATTTAAGAACCTAAATTTACTTTAATTTAAAAATTTGGACCATTATTTACTTTAAATTTAATTTTTAGAACCTTAATTTACTTTAATTTTAAAATTTTGACCATAATTTACTTTAATTGAAAAATCTTAGCCCATAATTTACTTATTTAGACCATAATTTACTTATTTCAAAAAAAATCTGAACCCTGATTTACTTAAATTTTTTAGACCCATCATTTACTTTATTTTTAAATTTAGACCCATAGTTTTTTGCTTTATTTTAAAAATTTACTATGCGTTTTTTCATGTAAACCACCTTTTCTATTGAAATTCTCATGACCAAGAAGATCCCCTCACTATTGTGTGAAAAATCCATGCTTTTTTATTGAAGACTACCTTTTTCTATTGAAATTCTCAGGACCAAGGAGACCCACCCAAATAATATTATCCTTGGCTTGTTTATTGAAAAAAAAATTTTGTATTTAAAATCCCAGAAAACATTGGGCATTACGGCAACAATTATGTAATCAAAAAATGTCCTACGGAAAAAGTTAGCTAATCAAAAGTTTGCAACATTTTTTACCCCCCCCCCCCCTATTGTTCCCGTAGGCTCACTATCTACCTACTTGCGTGTAAATATATAAATAAATAGATATGAATTAACCAAGACTTTTATGTTTTTAAAGATGGACAAAAAATTTTTAATGGACAAAATATACAAATTGATAATTGTGTTATCCAAAAAATGCCGCTAAATACTAAAGTAAATAAATCGGTTATTCGAACCATCCTCAGAATAAGGACAAACGCTGGAACTAATGCCTCTCAGCGCTATATAAAATAATAGATCAAGATGGAGGGTGTTTCCTGCAATTTGCGCGTTAGCTTAGATCAAGAGTGATCTAACGTTTCTAATACTGTTCCCTCTCAAAGTTTAATCCCAACGAGCAAGGCAGACATAAATGATGCTTCTCGTGTATAAATATATATATAAATTATTTAATATAGTATCTTTTATTTATAATAACTATTTATACTAATTATGGTAATTATTTCTTATCTTAACTTATAGTAATTATTAATTATTTATACTTATTATTATTGTTGGGTTATTGGGTTGGTGACAATGTTTATGAATTCAAATTTATACTCTGACTTCAAAGCATGTTTATTAATTCACAAATTAACACTCTTGAACACGATAAGCTTTATTAATATTCACAATAAATTGCACAAATTCCAATTACAATCAATTAATCACACAGAGCTTATTGCGACACTACGTGAAGAATAGCCCTTTCTGTAACCACAACAATAATCACTAGCTTTCAACCACTCAATTATAAGGTATGTTGATCGATTGTTCTCTTTGCTTTAACCAAAATTTATTTAATCCACTTCTACTTTATATTCAAATTTACAAAAGATTCTCGTCACTTCTTGTTTCACTCTGTTTAATTCTCTCTTTAATGGTTCCTTTAAATTCTAAGTTTAAAATTAAGTTCCTTTGATTCTCCTTTTTACTCATTAAATTTAATTCTCCTTTAAACTCTCGTTTTCTTCTCTCGCTATCTCGGTTTTTGTTTCTAATTTTTGTCTGGTTTCTCGGCCAACAGTTAATCTTTATAAAGCCCGCTTCATTTGTGGCACTAGAAACAAATTTTGTTTTTCAATTTCCTCTATATTTCCCGCTATGTCATCCTCATCTCTGACATATGTCGAGATATGCCCTGTTTTTCCCTTTCCATGTTGTGTCGACTTTTCCTGCCATTTCGCTATCTTAAACAGACTGTCAAAATACGGCTTTCCCCTTATTTGTCTTTCTCTGCAATCTGAAATTCCTCCTTCGTTTGTACTTTTTAATTAAAAATGATCTTTGTTTTAATTTTTTGTTTATTTTCTTTTCTTTGATTTATCTTTCTCAGCTTTCTTTTCTGAGTTCTCATAGATCGTCCCGTTTGTCATGAAGATTCTTCCTCCAGGTAATTTACTTATTTATTATGCCATTTATCATTTAGGTATTCTCAACATTATTACAATTATGACCCTTGTAACTATATGGCTGTCAAAATTGCTCCCTGAGCGAGCCCAATCCATAACCCCTCCAATCAGTCTATTTTCTCTCGCATAAGCCGATTTTCCTATGCCTGCTTCTTGTTGACTGCGATTTTATCAGCGTAAAAATAACATGGCTTTATCGGGGTAGTCACGAGGCTAATTGATAATCAATTGAAGGTAAAAATGGCTTAAGACAAATGAGGCTCAGATTTCCATCTCAGTAACATCAAAAGTAAAAAGAAAACAATGTGGGAAATAGGTGGTTATTTGTGGGGAAAATCCTGGCTCCTGCCGGTCAATATTATGATTAACTAAAATTATTGTTATTGTTATTAACAAAATTTGTTACTATTATTAATACTACAATTATCACTATTATTCTCCCCAACGTCGTTATTGAAAATTGAAATTGAAAAGGATTATCTTGTAGTCGAAAATTTTCATTTATATTAAATATATTATTCACAGCAAAAGACTTAAATTATCATTTAATAATAATAATAATAATAATAATAATAATAATAATAATAATAATAATAAAACAATAAAATGATAATTTAAGCCTTTTGCTGCAAATAATGTATTTAATGAAAAGATTTTCGACTATAAGATAGTCCTTGTCAATCTCCTGGAATTTAGCAATCTTCTTCCCGAACATACCTTTCCATCTTTCTTTTATTTCCTTTTTCTTCTCATTGGTTATAAATATAATATAATATAATGATTTACTTTCTTTTTCTGAATTTTTAAAAATTTTATTTAAAATTCAAAAAAACAACTAAAATTTTTAAATTTCTAAAGCTTCTATAATTAGCAGTTAGAAGCCTAACAAAATATTTCAAAACATTTTAAAATATAAAATAAAGCCTCCAATAACTATTTATATACGCGATTTAAATATTTCAATAAATTTGTCAATTTTGATTTTTAAATCCTATCTTTTGAAAGTATATTTCCTAAAATGTTTCCATATTA
>CAUHTR010000900.1:0-25000 GCA_959609185.1 Schmidtea polychroa | reverse complement strand
ACATCTTTTCACCTTGCCTCCTTCTGGATTTTCTTTCTGACCGTACTATCCGATTTATCCTTTGGCTGATAGGCAGCTCCCGATGTTCGTTTAGGTGATTTTGCTGTTTCTATTTCACTGGCACATGTTTTCATATTCATCTTCTTCTCAATAGATATAGCTGGAGGCGGTGGTAGATCCACAGGTGATTTCTCTTAGGCTGGGGTTGTTCTGATGTAGATGGTTGCTCGGGCAATCTCCTCTTTTGCGTTGTTTCCTGTTCAAACTATCGCTGCTGTAGTTGCGGAAATGAATTCCTCCTGAGGTATCGTGACATGGTCTAACCATTCGTTCCGGATGTGTAAATAAACCCGCACGTATCGCCAGTGCCTCATTGGTGACCACTAAATTCCATTGGTTCTCCGGGAACCGTACGCAGGAAAGTCTTTGTCAGGAATCCCAATCTGTAATGACCATGAATCTTGGGACTCCTCTGGTTTCCAATAAGTTTATTTGCCGATAGGTCACGAATACCCAATATTCGCTGCACTGGTAGAATTGGCTACCGAGATCAATCCTTAAGCAAAATACCTACCAGTATTTTCTTATCGCAGATCTTTCTTATTAGGATGATGACAATCATCTTCGTCGAGTTTCCTCTAATGTCGGGTTCCCTTTAACTTGTATTGGTGCGTTTGGTAGTGTTTTACAGGATCTCTGGGAGTCACTACCGCACTCAATAAATTATTTCCTCTCATATCCATAATTGCGATTTGGATAATTGTCTCCTTCAATTCGATTCGGGATTTGGCAAAACCTGCCGATATAAAAATTGTAGCCTCGTCCTCCTCGGCTTTGGATAACTTCTTCCTCACAAATGATTTACACTGCCGTATATCGTCTTCATTTACATTATAAATCCAAGTTGGCTCGTTTTTGCTAACTATAGAGTATGGCTTCCTGAAGTCTAAGATTTCTATTGCGATTATGGTGTCCACCGCCGCTGCCTGGATCATAATATTCCGTTCTCGTCCATCAGCATAGTATATCTCCAGAGTACACTGTTTTTCTAATTCAACAGGTAACTCTAATCCCGCCATAAACACCCGTGAATGGCCTATTGATCGCATGAATCCAAAATGTTTTCTACTTTCGGACATGAACCATACTCTCTACATAGTTCCGCCAATTTAATCTACCTTGGTTATTTATAACCGTTACCATCATTTGCCTTCGAGGCCTCCTGGGATATTTGAAGTCGTTTGGAATATCCACTCTCCTGGGATAATACCAATAGTTTGAGGTGAGGTGATTCATCTTTGCTGCTACCGTGGTTCCGATGAACCGATATACATACTCTTCTTTATAGGTGCTATACACTTCAGTTTCGACTCGGGTTTGGGAATTGTACGTTGCCAATGGGTGTTCGTCGATTTGCTTTGACTGACGGCTTGATTCTCTGTTATATTCATTTTTCTAAAAATAAAATAATTAACAGCTTTTATCACTTTCGTGATAGACCCTCGCAGGGTGACCAAAGTCGACATACGCTGATGTCTGATTTTACCAATGCTCATTTGAGCCCACATTAGTCTACATACTAATATAAATAACATATAAAATAAATAACTATATATATTTACACTTCTTAGTATATGGTGAGACTTTCCCCCTATACCTCGGTTTCGTAAATATTTTCCCAATAACGCATTTCCCGCATGTTTAATCTAAACATCCATAGGGTGACTAATATCAAAATTAAAATCATGCAAATTACTCCCCCTATCATAATTAACAATAGCCAGGTTGGCGTTTTTTCTCTTGTTGTCCCCTTTACGTATTTTGACAACTACAATTATTAATTATTTTAGTTATGCGGGGCTGTTTTACACTCGCTACCTTTCTAATACTAAACCAATCCAAAGCATTTATTCCTTTACAACCAGGAATACTTACTAATCTAGCCTTTCCCTCTTTGCTAGTTAGTTCTCCTCTTGTGGGAGGTATTAGATTTACTTTTTCCTGATATATTGTATACCAACCGGTTCTCTCTGTAAAATTCTAATATGAAATATTCGCCTTTGTTACGGTAATCTGGTTTGATTTTCCATCTTCTACTCAGATACGCCTGGTTGAGCACTAATCTCTCGACTCGCTGGTCGTTTTCTAATATGACAATTAACGCGATTTTATTATTCGTCCCCCAATCGTGAGTGGAAGATGTATCATTTCTGTTCCACCTTGGATGAGTAAATCTAGCTATCTGCCCGAGATATGAAATCTCTACCTTTTTGGTAAATTTTGCAGTTTTCAAAATCCATGCTGCTTTATCTACACAATCTCCTCCGTCTGCAAAAACGTTGGGTCTGCAAAAAATGTCTTAAATAAAAAAAAAAAAAAAAAAAAAAAAAAAAAAAATCAAAATTTTATTATTCATTACAAGGCCGGTTAAGGCTTAAGGGGAGAGGTTCTCGACCCTTCATTTTCTAAAGCTCCACATTCATTTCCTGTGTTGGAGCTCTTTTTGTGCTCGCAACAAACGTCTTTCTTCGGCCTTGAATATCTTCTATAATATTCATGCTCTGTGTAAATACGGTAATGCTTTGCAATACAACATATATATATATATCAATCAATATGTATCAATCTGGTCTTCTGTGTTGATTTTCAGAATTGATGTGCTATTGATTTTATTATTGAGTATAGTTTGCTTCATAATCAGAAAGAGTGGGTTTCATGTTTCCATCTTTATGGGGTCGATGGCATTCTGCTATTGGTGTGTTAGGCATCATCAGTATGGGAAATGATGGGTTTTTCTTATTGAGGATAATTTGCTTCATAATCAGATTGAATGTGTTCTCTGTCTTTATCTTTATGGGGTCGTTGGCATTCTGTTATTGGTGTGGTAGGCATCATCAGTACTGGAAAAGATGGGTTCCATGACGTCTTCTGGCATCTGTTTTGTCAGTTTGGTGTCTAAAGAATAGGTAAATGGGTGGAGTAGGAAGACTCCTTATGCGGGAATGTAAGCGGTTATAATTCGATACATATTATAGTATATATAAGGAGAACATGGCACGAAAGATATAATATCAATATAAACGACTAAAAAGACCATCGAATAGGCGGAATCCCTACAAGGACTCCTACAGTAACCCATTCGATGATTATCATTTTAAACTTGGACAGAATGCTAATAAAAAAGACCACCGAATAGGCGGAGTCCCTACAAGAACCCCCACAGTGACCTATTCAGTGATTATGACCTTTTATGATAGTATCTTCTAGATATATATATATATATATATACATATATATGCTCCCTTTATTTGTTGGTTTGTTTCGTAAGCAATTATTTATGTTTAGATATTAATAATTGTAATTAACAATAATATTAATAATTGTAATTAATAATAATAATAATAATAATAATAATAATAATAATAATAATAATAATAATAATAATAATAATAATAATAATAATAATAATAATAATAATAATAATAATAATAACAATATTAACAACAATAATAATAATAATAACAATATTAACAACAATAATAATAATAATAACAACAATAGCAATAATAATAACAATCATAAGAATAAAAACAATAAGAAAAACAGCAACAACAACAAACAGCAGTGTTAACACTAGGAGTATAGTTTTAATGATGCTTGTGAGGGCAATAGTGTTAGGAATAATACTAGTTATCAAAGTATATGATGTGTAGGGAGAGGGTAGCATAAGACGTAGGGTAGAAAGAGATAAAGAGGGATTATGGGTCCTTATAAGTGTGCTCTCTATATATATGGTAGCTACTTTGTATTGCAGCCGTGCATGCTATCTTTGCAAGGGCTTTGGTTTCAGATTTAGAAAGGCCTATCTTTTTTAGGATAGAGTCATTTAGGTTGTCCCAAGTTCCAAGAGTTCCTATGACAAGGGCAGACAGAGTAATCTTACATTTATGGAGGTGACCTAATTCTATGGCTAGGTTTTTATATTTGTCAAAGTTATCAGATCTAGCTCTATTGAAATTGTCCTTAGATTCATAAGGTACTTTGATGTCAAGGATGTGAGTATTAGAGTTTCTCTCAGATCTTATTAGGAGGTCAGGTCTGAGGGTAGTTACAATACCTACTGGTGGGCATTCGGTGTCAAATTTGAAGTTTAGGCAGGTCAGGTAGTCCGAGATGGATTTTAGTACATTATTGTGTTTATTTCGTCTGGCATTAATTTTGGCTGGGCAATGATTAAAGATATGTGCCTGTGTCTCAGGATGTGCATGACAGTGCCTACAGAGGATAGATTTCTTATTTTTAAGGCGTTCAGGGGAGTAGTTGAGTTTAAGAAGATTATTTCTTGCGCGGATAAGGAAAAGGTATTGGGGGTCCGTCAGTGTATCTGTTTTAATGAAGAACGCAGCAGTGCTACTGTCGCTAATAGTCTTAGAGATGAAACCTTGACACTTCAGTTCAAACCATTTCTCAGCATGGTAGAGTCCTATGAGGGAATGTAGTTCAGATGACGTTTCATGGATATTATCTCTACTAAAGTAATTTATTCTGTTTTTATATTTAACCTCGAGTTTCATGATGTCATCGATAATTTTTATTTTGGCAGTTATCCCATACTTGAGTAAGAGTCTATTTGAAGATTTTCTGAACTTAGAGAAGAGGGAGAAGGTTGGGTAGCTGTTTGTGATATCACCATTTAGCCAGGCAATTGCAGCTTCTAGGAGGCCTTTTCCCCTAGCTTCTGTGAGCTCAGATATAACCATACGTCGGAAACTTGGGTCGTCAGAGTTGAGTATCCTAATAAGATGTACTATACTTTGTATAAGGTATTCGTCTATGGCAGATGTGAGACCAATACCCCCTAGTTTAATGGAGGCGTATAGGAAGTTGTTGTTAAGTTGCATAATTTTGTCCCCCATTGCGACTCGAAAGATCTCTTTTAATTTCTGGTCATATCCATGGTGTAGTAGTCTGCCTCTTTGTTGCCTTTTCGAGTCAAGTGTCATGTGGTTGATTACACAGTTCCTAAGAGTGAAGATAAGTCTAGAGTGTATAAAGATTTTGTAAGAGGAGATTTTTTGAGCCGGATGTAGGTGAGATTCGAAGATTTTAGCTGTGTCATTTAACGCAAGATTAAGTCGCTCCTCAATGTTGTGACGATTCTTAGAAGAGAAGTCTACACCAAGATATCTATATAGGTTATCCTCATCGATAATTGGTATCGATTCATTATAGAGTTTTATTGGAGGGGGTTTTCCGTTGGTGTTTATAGAGAAGTAGCCAGATTTGGAGGGTTTGAATTTCAGGTTGACGTTTCCGGCGAGTTCCACAGTTTCAGCCAGTGCATTAGAGATGGATGTGTAGGAGTTAGATATAAGGACGATATCATCCGCATAGGCTAAGATACCTATATTGTGTTCATGGAGGAAGAAAGGGTGGTTAATCAAGATGCGTTTAAGTATAAAGTCAATACATAGGCAGAAGAGGGTCATGGAGAGGGGGCATCCTTGTTTTACCCCCTTATGGATGGGTACTGATTGTGATTTTTCTCCTT
The DNA here is from genome assembly GCA_959609185.1 of Schmidtea polychroa. Lineage (NCBI taxonomy): Eukaryota > Metazoa > Platyhelminthes > Tricladida > Dugesiidae > Schmidtea > Schmidtea polychroa. Next base: position 19,449 of record CAUHTR010000900.1, on the reverse strand, counting down.
CACATTCAAAGATTGTGCGGACATTAGAGTACATGTCTTTGATAAGATCTATAGTTTTATCCTGTAGTCCCATTTGGGTAAGTGAGTGCCATATAAGATCATGGGGAATGGATCCGAAAGCGTCAGTGATGTCCAGCCATATGATATGGAGTTCACTGCTGTTCCTATATGAGTAATCTTTAATCAAGTGTAGGACTACATTATGTTCGGCACAGCCATCAGGTGCACCTATAGCTTTCTGGTTAGAGGAAAGCAGGTGGCCTTCACTAATCCACTGGAGGATACGATTATTTAGGAGAGAAGAGAATATGCGGTATGCTGTGTTCATTACCGATATAGGTCTCCAGGAACCTGCTTCATGACTAGATTCATTTTTGCCGTTTTTTAAAATCAGCTTAGTTCTAAAGGTTTTCCAGCTTACAGGACATAAGGAGGATTCAAGAATGCTATTAAAGATGGCCTGAATTAGTGTAAGGTCCGGGTTTATACGTTTCCAGTCAGACAGAGTAATTTTATCAATTCCAGGTGCAGTACTATCAAGCGAATTAATGGTCAGCCGAATATCTTCAAGAGTGGTATGGGCGGAGGAGCAATTCTCTATGTGAGGTTGGAAGGAGAGACCTAGCAAGTTGGACGTTGGTGAGCTTTTGCCACTAAAAAGGTTAAGGATATTATTCATAGTAGGCCTGTGTATACTTTGTGTATCATTTATTATCTTAAGTATTTCATCTTTGGGTTTTATTTTAAAGCGGAATCTTTTAACAGATAGGAGTTCCCTTTCATTTTTTATTTTTTTGTGGGTGGCATCTGCTGGCTTGGGAATTTGGTATTTATGAGGGTTAATGTTACCATTTATCTTTTCTATCTCGAGTAGGGCAGATTGGGCATCTATTAGGTTCTGTGTAAGCTGCTCAGTTAAACTAATTAAAAATGCTTTGTATTTTTTAATGTCACTCGTGTCAGATCTGTCTTCAATAAAATGTTTTATAATACGTTTGATTTCAGTGGTCATTTCGGTTTTGTTCGGTATAGTAAGTGGGATGTGGGTGTTTAAGCATGAGATGAGATGAGTCACATATATCGCAGAATCAGAGGGTGAGTAGCATCTGGGGTATTCAATGTTTGATAAAGAGAAAGATGTAGGTGATACAATATTTTGTAGGTGCAGTATAGTATCAAGAAGGTTAGAGGCTAGGTCAATGTGTGTGTTGAGGCTGTCGTCAATAAGTGGGTCAATTATTACTGCCAGTTTCCGTTTTTTGTCAAGGAAAAAGAAGAACCATGAGGCTTTCCCTGAGGACATGGGCATAATTATCTCATTCCACTCTGCGAATTCTTTGAAGGGAAAGTTGTTGAAGAAAGTCTTAAAGTTGTGTTGTATAAGTGAGTTACCTATAAAGGGATCAACAAAGATAGTAGATTTTCTCATTGAATTCTGGTATATATATGCTTTTATTGTGTGTTGGGACCATCATGCACATTCCTTATCGATGTCGTTAGAGAAGAGAATATTATCAGGGAGCGGCAGCCTAATTACTTCAAAGTTATCCGCGGAGGATATTTCTTCACCAGTAAAGACTATGGGTTTCAGTACGTCATTAAGGCAAAGAATGGGGTTAGTGTCAGTTTCGGTTATTTGCAGTTGCGAGTTTTGTATAGGAATAAGGTTAATAGGTGGATGAGCCTGGTCAACGTGTGCCTTAACTTGGAGGAAAGGAATCCATGAGCCACAAAAACAATATATATCATCGTATGAATCAAAGATGTAGGTCCTATGGTAATCTCTCATGTGGTCATTAATGACAGTGATGGAGGAGTCGATGGGGAAGGTGGAAAGGCATTTATGACAGTTTTTATTGAGGTATTTACATGAGAAGCGGTTTGATGGTGTGATTCGTATTGTCACTCGTTTAAGGAATTTCTGGTCGACCTGGGCATCATGTTTATAATGCTCAATGTGGTTAAAAAGGTCCCTGTATTTCACTAAGTTGAGGGTAGATCTGGGGTTTTCTCCACTTTTATTACACTGTTGGCATTCAATCTCGGTGTCGTCACAGATGTAGACATTATGTACCTCCATTGCGTGTGCTATGAAAGTAGCTCTATCGTGTATGCATAGTACTGTGCATATTGGGGTCTCAAAATTGCATCTAAGTTTTCCCCTACTATTTAGATGGAAAAAACTCTGAATCAGTTGAGGGTCCTTTACTTTATTTGCCGAGTTTAGGGTCACTTTTGGGATTCTTTTCGGTGGCGGGGGAGTTAGGAAGGGTGGGGTGTTTTGTGGGATGCTTGTGGTCTTAATTTTTATTGATTTGCCTCGTACTCTTATCTGTGAGTCTACTGCAATGAGGTCATGGCATCTATTAATTTCGGTGTCGGTTAGGTTACCAGGGTTGGGTATCAGGGGTGTTGTTTCGAGAGTGGGTTCGGTATATTGGTTAGGGGTTCCTTCAGTTGGAAGTGGAAGATAGGAGATAGTATCAATGGAATTATTTGTGCTATCCGATAGTACGACGTCGTCTATGTCGTGTAGGGGTGTGGAATTGGTAATAGGTGGGTTTGGGGAGATATCTAGGTCAACATTGTTTGTTATGATGATGTTGGTGAGGGGTAGGTTGCTGCTGGGTTTGTGGTTAGCAAGAGAGAGGTCCCTATCCGGAATGCTATAGCAAGAGGTAATAGAGTCTTCAAGCGGTGAGGGTCTGGTTCGAGGTGGTATGATAATGGAATCTTTATGGTGGTGCTCTCTATCTATGATGGGCTCATGGGTTGTGTAGGGAGTGTTTGAGGAAGTAAGCTTTGTGGAATTGGGGTTGAGAGGTTGTCTATAGTCTATGGTGTTGGGTACATAGTCAACTGGGAAAAGTTTTATAAATTTATTCAATGTTTTCTCGAGGTCGTCTATTCTTTTGTTAGCGTTGTGTCTGATGTTATATTTGTATCTTTTACTCTGCTTATTTTTGTACTTATTGAGCTTTATATCGTGCTTTGGCTTAACATATTCATATACACTTCGTTCGGAGCTGCTATCCGATGCATCTGTGTGTGAGAAGAGTTGTTGTGATTCATCAGTTATTCTTTCTGGCTGATGGAATTGGGGGGGAATGTTAGATTCATTGGACTCATTGTCAGAGGGTTCAGGTTGATGGAATTGTGGGGGTAGATTCAAATCCTCTGCGGGTGGTGTGGGAGATAGTTGAGTCTCAGCAATGTCGCAGGGCATATTAGGAGTGGTTGATGTGTTGTAATAGGACGAGCATTGCTGCATTTTTGTTATTTGTGAGGTTAATAGAGTAAGTGTTTTTTGGGTATTCGATTGTTGTTGTTGTTGTAGTATGAGGTTGTGTTGCAGGTCTTTTGTGGTTGTTTCGTATCTTGTAGATAATTGCTGATTGTTGCTGTTGATTAGTCTGTGAATTTCTTGTATCAAGTGTTTATCCCTTTTGTTGTATGTGATGTTTGTGTTTTGAGTATAAGAAGAGTGTAGTGGGGTTTCTGTGTTGTCATTGTTGGGGTTCGGCTGGGTACTGTAATTGGATGTTTCATTAGTTGATTGGATTGTGTATGCTTGTGTATTTTCGGGTGGGGATGGCTGGTCGGTATGAGTTGTATCAGTGGCTATTGTGGTTAGGATGTGGAATCTGTTATTATTAAGATTTGGTGGGGCTTGATTGTTGAGGGTGTTATCTGAGGATGTGTGGGATAGTATAAGCTCTGAAGTGTTAGTTTGGGGGAGGGTGGGGTGATTGTGAGAATCAGTAGCGTTAATTGGGTGTGGTTGGTTGCCGTTGTTGTTGCCGCTGTATATCTCATTATTATATTCTTTTATAATATTAATGTAAGAGGGGTCTTTGTGGAACATGGTCCAAAAGTGTTTAGAAAGTTCTCTTAGTTCTCTCCGAAAAGTATTATTGGATATTTTTGTTCTGGCAGCGTGGGGTGGAACTGTATTAGAATTGTTGGTGGGAGTTTGACATTGTTGAGGGGTAGTGGTTGTCGGTACATCGTTGGTGAGGTCAATGTGAGTGGTATCACTGTCAACATCTGTCTGGTGGGGGCCGGCGAATCGGCCGCAGGCCGATGAGCTACGTAGGGGCCCTTTTTTCTTGCCCGAAGGGCAAGAAAAATTTTTTTCGACATTTTTTAAAAAAGGAATTTGTTTAGTAATTTTAAACAAGCAATTAATTTTTTCTTTTAATATATTGTTAGTTTCATTAATTTCTTTTCTTATTTGTAGGAGATCAATATCAAATTCGTTTCTGTCTTTTTCATTATAATTTTCATGATTAGAATTTTTTTTTATATTGTTAGAATTATTATAGTTAAATTCAGCATTATTGTAATTTGCATAACTATAGCTACTATTAAATCCTTTAGTATAAAAATTTTTGTTATTGTTGTTTTTTACTTTATTATTTGAATAGTTTCTACTATTATAATTTTCAGTATTAAAATTCATTTCATTTTGAGTATTATTATAATTAATTTCATCATTATGATAATTTCTATAATTAAATTCATTATTATAATTATAATAATTTCCACCATTTTTTCTTTGTTTATATAATATGCTATTTTTATTAATATTAATTTCAGGGACAGGCACATTACTACAGTGAGCACTCCTATGGCGATCATCGCCCACAGAATCGTAGCCAAATGGATAACAACATTTTGTGTTGTTATCAGCTTGGCTACTACATTTGTAATTACTTCTCAAGTTATTATTTTGCAGACTATATTTTTTAATATAGTCTCCATTAATTCTGTCTTCAGGGACATTAGTTTTCTTCATATTATTCATTAATTTATCTCTATAGGATGGGGGATCAGCGTGATGGATTCTAGACTGGTTAGGAGGAGAGTAAGCCCTATCAGTGTCAGTCTGGTTTGGATTATTATTTGGATTATTATAATTATTGTAGGCATATTTCACAGGCATATTACATTTATCATATTGATTCAGACTATCAGTATTTCGGCAATAGTTCAACATATCTCCATTATTACGTGAGGGGAGATCATCAAGTGGGGGTGTGGATGGTTTTGGAAGAAGATATACCCTGTCAGAGCCTGTTAGGTTTGGGGCTCTATCGTCACACGCTCTACTATTATGGAAGTCGCATTCCCCCTTCTGATTATCGATATCCGTTTGATCCCTTCTACCCCTGTTTCGGTTAAGATATAGTGCATTTTTGCTCAGTTCTCTGCTTTCTAATATTAATCCATTCATCTCATTTATCATTATAGTGTCGTTAGGATTTATGCTATTATTAGTTAAATAATTCTGACAATTATCAAACCCAGATTGGCGCCTGTGTTCGGCAGTCTCCCCGGTCATGCCAGTGTCTCGATCAGGTTCAGAATTATGAGGCTTCCTTCCCTCAGGTGGCAAGTTGTCATCGATATCCTGCCTCGTCTCGAAGCACTGGTCCACATAGTTCCCAGGTCCACTCCGACAATCAGCAGACGTTCCATGATTTCTGTAATAATAAATGTTATTATTTTGCATCGGTTTATTTGTGTATATATTTCGGTTATCTATATTTTCCTTTATCTTTTTGAGGGCTGTCATCGCCCTCAAATCCATTCCCCTGTTCCTCCGAGGGCTTCCATTCATAGTTTCCTCAATATAGAGGGCAGTGCTCGAAGTGGGCTGTCTGAGCTGCATCCGAGTTCGGTACCAGCTATCCAGCATCTCCTCTGTTGGCTTGCCTTTTCCTAAATCGAAAAAAACAATTAATTCTTGAATTCTTAAGGCTAATTCTGTCCAGTGCGATTGAATGTTATTTTGCTGCATTTTTTTCGACAAGATAACTTGTATTCGGCATAAGTCCCTCTATTACTTTTACTCGATCCCACGTATTCAAGTGAAATGATATCCCTCTTTCAGCAGTTACCAAATATAGATCATATCTATGCCACTGTATATTCGTTAAATGAAATCTGAATGCTCTATCTGTTCGTTGATATTCGATATCTGGATGCTGACTGGCTTTAGGTGTAAATACCTCGAATGCTTGTCCAATCGCCATAACACAACTAATCACTGCTAGAAATGTAACTGTTTTCGGGATTTGCCGAGATCGTAAAGGGTATCGTTCCGGTTGTCCCTTTAGGATACTCTTGTATGATTCTAACGTTTTCTTTTTCGATTTCTTATCTATTTCGAATTCATCAATTTCTGATTTTGGTTTCTCCTTTTCTGGTGGGGCTATCTTTTTACATCGGTTTGCATGAACCATAATCGGTTCTGCTTTTCTGTTTGATACTAACTGCAAAATCAAATTAGTTTCTGTGACTTTCAAAATTTGATACGGCCCTTTGTAATTTCTCATTAATTTTGGAGATAAACCCTTTTTGTTGTAATGTCCCTCTAACATGACATAATCTCCTACCAAAAATCCGTGATCCTTCGCTTTACGATCATGATATTCCTTCATTGTTTCTTGGTTATAACGAATGTTCAAACCTGCTTTCTCCCAGGCTTCCTGCATTCTCTCTCTCATCTCGAATAGGTAGTTTCCCTCATCACAATTCTGTGAGGCTTTCGGATAAAATATAAGATCCACTGGCATCTTGCTATGCCTTAAATACATCAGATAGAAAGGTGTTTCTCCTGTTACTGAATGAACCGCATTTCTATACGCAAACAAACATGATGGTATGTGTACATCCCAGTCCGTCTGACCTGAGTTTACGTATGATGATAACATGTTTGCCAAGGTTCCATTGAACCTTTCTACCAATCCATCCGTTTGTGGGTGGTATGGTGAGGTATTTAATTTTAAAATACCAAAGTAATCATTTATACTTTTTAACAAATTACTCATGAAATCTTTTCCTCTGTCGGTAAGCAATTTTGTCGGAACACCATATCTAAATACAATTTGTTCTACAAAGATTCTGGCAATTGTATCTGCCTTATGATTCGGAATTGGGAATGCTTCGGGCCACTTCGTTAAGTAGTCGCAAAATACTATGATAAATTTATTTCCCATCTTTGATTCTTTAAACGGCCCTAGTACGTCCATAGCAGTCATCTCCATTGGCGAGGACGGTACTGGCATTGGTTTCAATGGAACATGTGGTTTTCTGCCTGTGTTCCTTCTGGTTATACATATTTTACATGATTGACACCACTTTTTTACATCATCTTTCATATCTGGCCAAAAGTATTTCATTTTCAATCTTGACAGTGTGTGTCTAGCTGAGAGATGTCCTCCCAGTGCTCCATCATGGTATTGTAATAATAGCGATTCTCGATATTTCTTTGGCACCAATATTACATTATCTCTTGATTCCACGTATTTGATTAGCCCTTCTTCCAATATGAATTTATCTTTATGTTTCTCCAATATTTCTGAAATTCATTTGGTATGGCCTTTGCTTCTATAGCTTGTCTGATCATATTAATTTCGTCATCATTTTTTCTGTGCTTCTACTAAATCGCTCAAAGTGTTAGCCTCTCTTGTTAGCATGAAGATTGTTCCTTCTAATCTTCCTTCCTTTATATCTTCTAACTCAGGCTCTTGCTCCATTCGTGATAACGCATCTGCATTACCATTAGCTTTGCCTTTACGATATACAATTTCGATATTATATGGCTGCAATCTCAATGCCCATCTTACTAACTTTGATGCTTCGTCTCTATGTTTTAATAGCCATTGCAATGGTCTATGATCTGTATAGAAAATTACCTTTCTGCCCCATAGGTAATGACTAAATTTTTCCACTGCAAACACTAACGCTAATGCTTCCAATTCTATTACTGCATAACTTTTCTCGTGTGGCTTCAATCCACGACTTGCATATGCTACTGCGTACTCATCCCCAATTTCGTCTTTCTGTCCCAAAACTGCACCTATACCCCTTGTGCATGCATCAGTCATCACCATGAATTGTCTTTTAAAATCTGGAAATCGTAGAATTGGTGGTTTACATAATGCATCTTTCAACTTATCAAATGCTTGTTGCTGATCTTCACCCCACAAAAATTTTACACCTTTCTTTTCTAAGGTAGTTAAAGGAAAAGCAATTGCTGAAAAATTTCGTATAAATTTCCGATAATATCCTGTCAACCCTAAAAATCCTTTGATTTGTTTTACATTCACTGGTTGTGGGAAATTCTTTACTTTATCCGTGTTTGCCGGATCTGGTCTTACGCAATCGTGTGATATTACATGTCCTACGTAAATCACTTCCGATTCTGCCCATTTGCATTTGCTTGGCTTTACTTTCAGATTTGCCATAATCAATCTTTTGAAAATATCTTCAAGATGTTCCAAATGCTTATCCAAATCTTCCGAGAAGATGATAATATCGTCTATATATACCATTGCGTGATGTGCATCCATCAACATGATATTCATTGCCCTCTGAAAAGTTGGAGGGGCTCCTTTTAATCCAAACGGCATTACTAAGTATTCAAAATGATCACTACTTGTAGAAAATCCTGTCATAGGAATTGAGTCTTCGCTCATCTTTATTTGGTAAAAGCCTTTCTGTGCATCCATCACAGTAAACAACTTTGAATTTTTCATTTTATCATAAATGTAATCTAGCAAAGGTAGCGGGTGATTATCACTAACTGTTTGTTCATTTAATTTCCTATAGTCATTGCATAATCTAACTGAGCCGTCTCTTTTAGCTACAACCACCAAAGGTGAGGAATATGGAGATTTACTTGGTCTGATTATATTATATTTTTGCATTAATTTGATCTGTTTATCTACGGACCCTTGTATACTTTGAGGTATTCTGTACGGGCGTATTTTTATCGGTTTATTTTCTGTTAATTTAATTTCATGTTCTAAAATATTAACTTGCCCTAAGTCATACTCGTGTTTTGCGAAAACTTGGTCATATTTACGTAATAATTGATTGACTCTGATATTTTCTTTTCTAGATAAAGTTTTACTATCGCAGCTCGGTGCGTCATAATATTCAATATCGGGATCTCGTTCGTCCTTATCTACTGATAGTATCGATTCAGAGTCTTTCTGCATGTTAGATAGTTGTATCACTTTACCCACTCTGGTCTCTGGGTATAATCTCAATGATTTACTCGCTAGATTCGTTAATCTAATCGGAATCCTCCCTCCCCGTACTGTTGCCAAGTTTTGCACCATAGGTGTTTTATACCTATTTACGAACTGCTCACTCGGTTCGAAAATAACATCTCCTTCCACCTCTTGGTGTGTTGCTACGAAACAAACTGTTTCGGTCCTCGGTGGTATTGTCACCGTTCTATCCAAAAACACTACATCCACACTGTAGGTTTTCCGTTTTCTACCCGTCATTTTCACTAATTCACCTGTTGCACAATCGAATACAATATCTTTTAACTTTTTCAATATATCCATTAGGGTGGGTCGAAAATTTTTTTTTTCTCCAAACATGCCTAAAAAGTTGTGCTTATGCTAGAAAATGAAATATCCCTGCAAAAGACTGCTGTTTAAAAGGGTTTACAGGTCCCAACTTTTGTTTGTATGTATTAGTACTATCCCAGTAAAAATGCTCGCACATGTGCCATTGTAAATTCATCCTGCAAGCAGTCACACGCTTGCAGAAAGACCATTTTTGACATGCTCTATTCACAAGTCCACTGAAGTTAACGATCTACAGCCGACCTCAAGAAGTGACACGGAGAGTGAAGCCGCTAGTGATGAAAGTAAAGATAAGTTAGACAATTCAACAGAAAGCTCAGAGTCAAGCGTAGAAGAATGTGATGAATTTCAAAATAGAAGACATTATCCTGAATTAAGTAAAGCTGTTGACAGATGTGGTGTGAGCAACAGAGACACGTGTTTGCTAGTAAACGCTTTTCTGAAAGATATGGAACTGTTATCCTCTCAAACAATCATCGATCCCGCAAAATTACGACGTCAGAGAAAGTACTGGAGGGAGAGAGAAATTGAACAGCATTCAGCAGAAGCGAAAAAACTTGATTTGCCTCGGTTTCGACGGGAAACAAGAATCGATCATGTTGTACCTCAAAGTAGTAAAGCTGTGGATATTGGCAAAGAAATCATGTCAATCATCGTTAGCACGCAGTCCTCACTGACCCTTCAAGCAATTGTGTGCGATGGAACCAATACAAACACCGGAAAAAATAATGGAATAATCAGAAGACTCGAAAAAAGCCTAGGGCGACCTCTACAATGGCTGATATGCTTGTTGCATGCAAATGAATTACCATTCAGGAAGTATTTTTCAGTCGTCGATGGTGGAGAAACAAAAGGTCCAAAAACGTCATGTGGTGAAATAGGAAGCGTTCTTGATTTTGATCCAAAAGACAAGCCCGTAGTAGCCTTTATGTCCCTTCCTGGAAAGGTCGTAGATATTAGTGAAAATGTCAAGAAAGAATTGAACACTGATCAATTGTATTTCCTCAGAGTATGCTTGGCAGTCCAGAAAGGGTACCACAACAACAAGGATGTCCCTTTTCTACAAATGGCACAACCAGGAAATTTGAATCACAGTCGCTGGCTAACGAAAGCTAATAGAATTCTGCGACTATATATGTCCGAAACTGCTCCATCTGAACCTCTCATGCGAATAGTGAAATTTATTGTCAATTTCTATGACCGTCATGGTTTTATATAAAGATTCACTCGTCATGCCAAGATGGTGCAAGAAATATTTTTTTATATGCTCCAACTTCTGCAGGATTTGGATCCATCAGACCAAGAAATCATCTTTCCTGTCATTCAGAACAACAATTACTTCTCACATCCAGAAAATATACTCCTAGCTGCTGTGGTAATGATGATGAAGAAATCAGAAAGTTTGCAACAGAAAAAATCATAACTGCAAGACAAAATTTTCTCCCTTCCGAAGTGATTCGCACTATGGACAAGAATACTGTCTTTCTTCAGTCGTCTGCTACATCATATGCTGACATGATTGACTGGACAAAATGTAATTTGACGCCTCCCCCTCTTTTATCTCATATATTGGATCATGAATTGAAGATGAATAAGAAAATTACATTAGAACAATTTCCCTGTCATTCTCAAGCCGTTGAAAGAGCCATCAAAGATGTTTCTTCTGCCAGTTGCAAAGTGTTGGTCACAAGTCCAGACATGGTATGGTACTACTGTGTAAAAAATCAAGGAAGGAATTGCCCAAGGTGCAAAGCAAAGCTGATTTCATGTGACTTCTTTTTATGCCCTCGCTAATACATTTCTAAACTTTTGGCTGGATGTTTAATAAAAAATAATTTCGAAAGTTGATTTTTGTCTTTGAAAAGGATAATTCAAATTTGGCCCTTCCTAATCACTGACGTTGTCAGGATATATTTCAATGCGGGATGAGGACACAGAATATACTATCTCAGCCCAAGAGAGTAAATAATATACTTATAAGCTCTTAAGAAAGCTACATCTAAATATGGACAAAGGCGCAAAACACATTCCGACACTAGCCAAATTACATTGTTTTCACACTTATGTTGAACTGCATTTTCGGAGAAAAGTTGGGAGCAGTAAATGTCCATAAATCTAAGTAAAATGGTTTGATTCGATTTTCCTATACCAAAATACAACTTTTTAACCATGTTTCCTTTCTTGAACTCAAAATTTATTAACATTCGACCCACCCTAATATCCATTTCCACGATACATTCTGCCATACATTGTCTAGTGACTTTGATATCGTATCTAAAATTTTGATCACACAACCTTAATTCACAATCTAATGTTCCGATAACATTGATAGGTTGTCCATTTGCTCCCGATGCAACAGTTAATGTCGGCACTATTGCTTGTAATTCTTTTTCGTTTAATAAATTTGCTTCGATCAACGTCAGATCTGATCCTGAATCAATAATGGCATGTACCGTATGCCTGTTAACTTTTAATTTAATCGTAGGTTTATGAGTCTTTTTACCCATATTGACCATTAATATTGTTGAGATTCCTCTGATATTATCTCTGAACTTTTGTTGATCATCACTATCTTTGTCATTTTCTGATTTTATTTCATCTTTATACTCTTCCTTTAGCCGTTCCAACGTGCTAAATGGATATTTCGGTACCATCTCTAATACTGATGTACCCAAGGGTGGCATTGTTTCGAACTTCATTTTATACGTTGGGTATGAGGTAGATGGTAATATATCTGTATTCGTTCTAAACTCGAGCCTCTTTAGCATTTCCTCTTCGACTCGATCTGGTATTATCTTTTTTCTACCCTCGTATGGTGACAAATAATTCACAGGCCACTCCTGCCGTTTCCTACTTTTTGCTTTAACCGGGTACTGTTGTAAAGTATTATTTTCAAAATTTTGAAATCTCGGTTTTTTGTTGTCTGGTTTTATTGAGGTGTTGTCTGGGGTCTCATAGCCCTCTAGGTTACCTCCCTCGTCAGAATTGTCATCGTCTCGATGACTAGGTTCATACATTATTAACTCATGCTTCTTTATAGTTTGTCTCTTCATTCTTTTAATCTCTTTATTATGATGATGAAATACTGCAAAATCTGCACAAACTGGACACATTCCTAGTAGCAACTTCCAAGACCATCCCCCGATCTTGAAGATACTATAGGTGGAAAATAATTGCGATATGATTATTTTCAGTATCATCACTATTGCATATATACCTGAACAACCTGCTACGAAAATGCCAAAGCTTGTAAATCTACCCCAGATTTTCCGTATTACATTTGATGCAGCTTGTTTGTAATGTTCTGGTCCAAATAATAGATTATAGTCCGGTTTTCCATCATATGATTGATAGATTCTTGTTATTATTTCTGTCACTCCCCGATCTCTGATTTGGGGAAATACAATTGCTCTCCGAGCTTCTTCAATATCTTCCGGAGTATATACTCCTCCTTTTGACATCTCGTTTAATGGTTGAAACTCCATTTTAGTTTCTAACTTTGTCGCTTGAAGCACTTCAACTGGTTTTGAAGGCGGTTTTCTATCTGGCAACGAAATCCAAACATTGTTTATTTTGTATAATGGTGACATTGCTGGATTGCAAATTGCTGTTAATGGTGAGGTATCCTCCTTTAATAACTGGTGTGATACTGGCATCAGGAATCTCAATTTTCCTTTATATTTCACAGGTAGCTCCAATGTACATCGATCATACTTGGTGATTTCTACCTCTATTGCTTTGCACTGATAGCTATAAATCGCTTCACCCAAAATTCTACCAAATGTTCCTTCCTCTGTCAACATTGGCATTATTAAATCAGGATTAGCTATGGATATTGCTAATCTATTCCGTATTATTTCCCGATTTAAACGACAATCATTCAGGATCACTTCCTGATATACATCTAATAATTGTTTCTGTAGATCATGATACAAGAAATCAATCTTATTATTGATGTACTTGGCTATTTTAATATCTGATAGATGTAATGATTCTGCTGCTGGAACATATTTGTATGCTAAATATATTCCCTTGTAGTTTTGTTTCAAATATTGGTACACCACATTTTGTTGTCTGTTTCTTTCTGACTAAACGAATTGCATCTGTTGGGTCCTTGGAAACTAATACTACTGCTGTGCTTTTCTCTGGTACCACTTCCTTTTTCGTTTTGTGAGCTATCTTGTCTCCCCAACCATTTTGTTGTGAATCCTGAGACGTAAAGCTTTTCCCATCCAGCCTTGAAAATACTACCTTTTTCAGGTATCCCAAATCACAAAAATCTCTCATTGATTGGTACGTTAATACTGCCAAACTGGTTTTACAATAACCATATTTCACGTTACATTCTGGATGGGACATCATTTTTCCCGTGGATACTTCGAAAGTTCCTTCGTATTCGATCAGCTCTACTGTGTAGTCCTCAACTGTTACCACATAGCTTACTACATTAGAACCTCTTACTTTTTTTCTGCCATGACAAGAACCATCATCTGCTATCGGTCCTCCCCGGGTAATAGTTATACCCAATTTTTTCCCTTCTTCCGCAGTGATTGTTACCTCATGATCTATCTTAACTGTTTTTGACCGAAAAGCATTTACACAATCCTCTGGTGGGATGATTAACGGTATAGGAATGAGTTTAGCTCCTAAAAATGCTGAATAACTATTCGATCCACAGTAATATTCGAACGTCGCTCTCTGTATTCGACATTCCCTCACTCTGGTTCTGTAAAACTCTGTTTGCTGATAAACATGATATTCTACGTCTTCCCTTTTTGCAACTTTGTCTGGATATGCTTCCTTGCATTCCACTGTGTCTACTAATGAGTAGATTCGCGATAGTATTGGTTCGCTACAATCATATGCCGTTAAGGAATTTGTCTGTCGCAGTATTCCCATCATTACTAACAACATCATCATCCAACTAGTAAATCCACCTGTTCCCCGTGGACTACTTGAAATATTTTCTGTCAACAACTCTTCGTTTAACTCATATTTTCCTTTCGTTTCTTTTATATCCCAAAACTTGTGCTCAGTCATCCATGTTCCGAAATTCACTTCGATGATATCAGTCAGCTTGTCTATAGCTGCTGGAATTTTCGACGAATCATCTTTAATTATGCTCAATGCATTTTTAAACATTAAGGCTAGAATCGTTATCATTTTTCCTTTCGTCAGGCCTTCATCTATGAATTGCCCTGCTATTTCGAGCATTTCTTGTTCTGTAGTGCTTCCTGGAATCTTTTCCATAGCTTTCTTGACTTTTTCTGCAATTTTGTCAATATTAACACTTTTATCTTTCTTGATTTGCCAATCGGGCTTAATCAGTCGTAAGATTTGATTCAATCTTTTCCATGTTTCCGTTTTACCACTAGCGTCTTCAACGCTTTTATCGATTTGGCTAGCTATCCCTGCTAGAGCCTGCTTAGTTACATTTTGTATTGTAACTAATTTTAGAAGTTCTCTTGGAGGTGGGTTCATTTGACTTTTCCTCGGTCTACCCCTTCTCTCCTTTTTCTTTTTATTCTCGACTAACTTCGGGCTCACTCTTTCTCTTGGTGGCTCGACTTGTCGCGATGTACTAGCTCCAATGTTTGTTTCATTTCGATTTAATTGTACTTCATTATCTTCCTCTGTAGGAAATATTTCAACCAACTCGTCTTCAGTGTTATCGAGTTCCTTGAGATATTTATCTATCTCTTCATCTAAATCTACTGTAGTTACGGGTTCCTGATGAGTATTCCCGTCTGCTTGCTTTTGCTCAGGATGTACTGTTTCATCCTCCATTTCAGCATTATCTGGCAATCTCAAAGTTGCCCATTGATCCTCTGGAAACTCTACCAGTAATATTATTACAACGGTTTCCTCATTGGGAAAACATCCAACATCTACTAGAAATTCGTCGTCATCCACCTGACAACCATGTATCATTATTAGAAATGATTCTTTTACTATTTCTGATATTCTTTTTCTCAGTTTCTTTACTCTATGATAACATGAGAATTGTTGTATCAGGTGTCCTCTCCTGGGTATCCTGATATCTAACATCACTGGACCTTGTCTACCTTCCAAATGTCTGATAGCATGTCCATTTTTAATTAACAGCATCTTTGCTTGTGTCTGAAATTGTGATGTCTCTTTTACTAAAGGCACCACTAACGGCATTATCTCTCTAAGAGTATCTACTGGGATTCGCAACTCCAGTATCCACTCCATTATCATCTTAATGGCTTCCCCATCTCTTGGGCTTTTCATCAGCTCGATTCCCAATCTATGTGGTACGGCTGATATTTGATTTAATTGATCTATTTCAATCTCGCTTATTGTAAGGACATTATCCAAGTCCACTACTGTAACAGTTTCCTTGGGAAACTTTGCTTTTATGACCATATTTTTCCCTGGTAATATACCACAATCTAACAGGGTCTCTCCCTCTAATAATCTTTCTCCCAATAAGTATAGCTTGCATCTCCGTTGAGGCTTTACCACAGAAACTCTCTTTGCCAATGCTTCTACTTTTTCACTTGGGTTAATTGTATATCTACGAAAACAACCCTTTGGGAAAGATACAAAAATTGTAGAATCCTCCAGATTCTCTCTTTGTTTCCAATTTAGGCCAATATTTCTCAGAATTTCTCTCAATTCTGGATAATATTCCTCATTTCTGTCTAACTCTGATATGATATCCATTACTTTGTCAACCTCATTCTCATTAACGGGGTTTAAACGAATATTTTCTAATTTCTGCCTCATTTCTCTTTGCCATACGCTCTTGCGTAATAGTATTTTTCTACAGTCATCGATGGGATTTCTTTCCTCTTTCGATGCTTCTCGAACCTTTATTGGTTCACTACCACACTCACCTCGCATGGATGATGTGGCTATAAGAACTTCCGGCTCAATGACCGAAGCCCATCTTTTTTCCAAAACCTCTGTTGGAACAATTACATTAGCTACTGGATCCATGTCCATAGCCTCACGATTTTTAACTGGTGAAACCGGTAAACCTTCTATTTCTCTGTTGGCTTCTGGCTCCATGACCATAGCCACTAGATTTTTCCTGGGTGAAACCTGTAAACCCTCACAGACCTCTGGTTCTATGACCATAGTCTTTTCCTCTTTGTCCTCCCTTGGACTCTCTTGAAGCATCAACACTTCAAGTTCTACATAATTATTTTTATTTCGCCTCTTTTTGGCTGACGTCATATAAACACCTTCATTTTCATCGTACCCATCAGTTTCATTTGTTGTTAGCCTTGCTAACCTGTTTCTCTCTTCTTGAATTTCTAATTCAAGCTGCTGCAAATACGTTAATTTATGATCTGAATTTACTGCAAACGTTGTCTGCTTTGAACGATTATTACCATTGTTACTACTACCATTGTTATTAGATAACTCATTTTGTGGACAAGAACGCATAATATGACCGAATTTTCCACACTTATGACATTTAATTTTTCCCCCCGAATTTACTTCATCCCTTTTAATATTATTATTAAAATTATTATTTCTACTTTGAAAGTTATTATTATTATTATTACCACGAAAATTCCTATCGGGGCTTCTATTTCTACTATTATTATTATTTGAATTATTCCCCCCAAAACTAGCTTTACACACTGACGCTACATGTCCCTTGCGCTTGCATTTCTCACAATTTAGGTCCGAAATTCTACAGTTTGATGCCACATGATTATTTCTCCCACACTTGGTACATAATTTGTCCCCTGGGGAATTATTCCTACTTTTACAATCTTTTGACATATGTCCCTTTTTGTGACAATTAAAACACTCAATGTCTGACTTATTGCTACTAATTGCAAAATTATTTGACTTTTCAATGCTACTTTTAATTAAACACGCTTTGCGAGTTAATTCCTCTAAATTATCTCCTATGTGTAAACTGAGTGCATTTCTCATTGCTGACGATAACCCTGACCAAAACTGATCTTTTACTAATGCCCTAGTTGCATCATTCCAGGCTGCCCTATTACCAAATGCTCTCTCTGCCAACATCATTATTTGATATGAAAATTCCCCAACATGCTCACCCGAATTTTGTCGCCTGTTATAAAACTGTTGTCTCAACACTCTAGTTGCATCCCCCGGTAATATTCTGTTTTGTAACGCTAATCGCAATACATTCCATTCTACTGGATGCTCGGCCATTATAACGTCGTTATATATTTCCCGCGCCATCCCTTTTAAATATAAAGGTAATCTCAAAATCATTACCGGTTCCGGGAATCCTAATGCTCTGGCTAACTGAAAATATTCGGACATAAATTCTGGAAACTCCCCTGGGTTTCCACTAAATGGTTTAATCGGAATTGTTGGGTATCTCATAAAATCTACCGCTGGTGGTTGAGCTACTGGCACATTATTATTTTGTAAGTTATTCTCGTTTAAATTTTGTAAATTATTTATCTCTGCCATTATTTGCTGGTTTCTATTACCTGGTCTTAAATTTATTACCCTTCTATTTCTTAACTCAATGATTCGAAAAGATGTTTGCCTTTTATAAATAAAATACTTATTCCCCCGTAAGTTGTATCACGTCGGGCTCACCAAAATGTTAAGATCGAAAAAACGGGGACTACAGATCTTAACACAAATGACTCCAATAAGTTAAATAAATAAAAATAAATATAAATAAGTTATATTTAATGTGGTTGCGCGTTTAATATTTAAATCACTGAATAAAAGAAAACACAAACTCCTTTCTATTTTTACAAAAATATATTTAATAACTTACAACAGAAATTTACAAAATATGTTCAAAGAGTACAAGTAAACGGATTTATTAATCCTTACTGTTTACCAACAGCCTGCAAGAAATCGATGGCTCCTGTGTAGCACAACGATCGCTAAATAAACTAGAAAGATAGTGGAAAAGCAAGAGGGTTGATTTTGGGGCTACCAGGTAACACGAAAGCCGCTATCTGTGCTTTGTGTTCGCTTTGTTTAATTCCCTTCCCAAGGATAATAAGTTATCCTTACCCAACACAATCAATTAAATCTTTTACCTTGCCTGAATTTAACTGCTCCTTCTGTTATCACTAAATCTGTTACAATTTTTCTTTCAAGTCTTTCTTTCTCTCTCTGATCAATTCTCGTCCGTAATTTATAGAAAAGTTTCTGTGATAATTAATTCGTAATTTGAGCCGGAATTTCGCCTTGTGAGACTAAAATATTCAAATTTGATCCGAAACCTTGCGATTGTGGTCAAATTCTTGGAATTAATTTATCTCGGTGATTCTTTAATCACGTTTCTTCAATGGATCAATTAACTACTTTTCTGGTTATTATTCTCTCCGATCTATTCGTTCTCAATTTAACTTTCAATCACAGTTTTATCGTCCTCAAGATTATCGTCTCCAATTTCTCCCTTTGTTTTGGTTTTGAAACGGTATTTATATTATTTTTTTTTTATTTAATATATTAATAGTACTTATATAATTACTATGTATAGTAATAGTATTATCAAATATTCCTATATATTACCTAATTCTAATTATAGTAATTATTTAACTCTAATGTTTTATTTTCGGTAACTCTTTATTATTATTTTTATACCATTTCTAAATATAGTAATTCTTTATATATTTTACAATCAAGGCCCTAGGCCTATCCCTAACAATAATAATAATAATAATAATAATAATAATAATAATAATAATAATAATAATAATAATAATAATAATAATAATAATAATAATAATAATAATAATAATAATAATAATAATAATAATAATAATCATAATAATAATAATAATAATAATAATAATAATAATAATAATAATAATAATAATAATAATAATAATAATAATAATAATAATAATAATAATAATAATAATAATAATAATAATAATAATAATAATAATAATAATAATAATAATAATAATAATAATAATAATAATAATAATAATCATAATAATAATAATAATAATAATAATAATAATAATAATAATAATAATAATAATAATAATAATAAAATTAATAATAATAATAATAATAATAATAGTAATAATAATAATAATAATGATAATAATAATAA
>CAUHTR010000899.1:47500-57776 GCA_959609185.1 Schmidtea polychroa | reverse complement strand
GAGGTCTCCAGAATATTATTACTCGTACATTCAGGAGTGCGAGATTGAGGTTCTGACTCGCCAGTAAGAGCAGCATTATCTACCTATAAATATTTGTACACAGAAATTGTAATACCTTGTAATAACTTGTTATACCTTAAATCCGCTAGACTTGATTATTCGCACATCTGCTGGGACTCGATCCCCAAACTTAATCTCTACTATGTCTCCTATCACCAAGGTTTCTGTTGCGACATCTATAAGAATCCCACTCCTGCATACACTTGCTTTCTAAAATGTGTGGGTTAGAGATCGTTTATGAACCAAAAAGCGAATACTTGAGGAACCATCTTGCCAAATGAGTGCATAATTTGGGAGGATTTTGCGTCCTGATAATAACAAAAGCAGCCGGTGAACACAACGACAAATACCAGGACGACTCCCAGGTACAACTGAATGGAATGTATAACTACAAGTAATTAATGTCCATAAGTACATTGTCCCTTGGTGCATCTTTTGTAGTTCCCACCTGAATTCCGTAGGCTATGAAGCAGAGGAGACCTCCTACCCAAAGCAAAATTGAAAACCCCCCAACAAGGGTTTTTATAAATTTAATGATTTCAGGAGTACCTTCGACCGGAGTCAATGCGTTTGGACCATCCCGTTCGAGCCGAAACCTAGAAAGCTCCTTTAGTTTATTTGCTTGATGATAAGGAAACGTACGCAGCCTCTTCGGCCGTCAAACCTTTATCAGGATCAGTTTGCAATCTCCCATACAACTCTTCTATTGTGATGATATGGTTATCACTTTCGACATCCCTTTTTAACTCATTTACCTTCTTTTTCTTCTTTTTGTCTTTTTTTTTGATTTCCTCTGGAGGCTTTTGAACACCTTTCTAAATTACGTTTTTCTATTAATTGTATTTAAATGAAGTTAACAAGAAAATTTTACTTCATCTGGAACTGTCATATTCTAGTTTTACAAACGTTAGCAACAATGCCGCTGCTCAGCATTACCATTAGATATATCACCACCAGTTGACCAATAGGAATCCAACTCTTCTCAACTTATCATAATTATTATTATTATTATCATAATTATTATTGTTCTTATAATAATTATTGATGTGTTGTTATGTGACATAATTTGTTATCTCTCTCATCTCATTTGTGCTTGTCAGTAGTCATTTTATTATGAATTCTATGTCAAATATTCACTTAGTTATGCAATAATTATATAATTTCATAATATTTATTCACATCCACCACCCCAATGATAGGGCTAGGATACGTACCAAATTGTTCATTGGGGGACTGGATACAATTGAAGGGCTTCAGGACTTATTTTAGGTGGAAATATTTCATTTTATCAATAAAGTATGCGCATTATGACTTACATTATTATTTGTCTGCATTATATTTTTATAAATGATTCCGCCATTGACAAATATTTTTTAAAATTTATTATTATTATTATTATTATTATTATTATTATTATAATTATTATTATTAAAGTGATGATTTATTTGTAGCAGCATTTATTATTTAAAACAATAAAATGATAATTCAAGCCTTTTGCTGCGAATAATGTATTTAATGAAAAAATTGTCCAATATAAGAATATTATTATTATTATTATTATTATTATTATTATTATTATTATTATTATTATTATTATTATTATCAATATCATCATTATTATTATTATTATGACTATTTTAAACAATTAAATGATAATTTAAGCCTTGTGCTGCGAATAATATATTTAATACAAATGAAAAACTAACATTTAACTTAACATTTAGCTTAACATTTAATTAACATTTAATTGTTTAAAATTTAATTAATGATGCTGCCAAGAAATCATTTCCTAATACCATAATCATTATTGTTACTGGCCTTTATGCTATTTTTGATGTTGTAAATTAAGTATCGTTTTTGAGATCAACAAATTATTTCTTTAGACTACTAAACCAACCTTTAGAATCATTATTTGAGCCTTATCGCTGTTGTTTGTTTTTCATTTTTCTCGGTCGAATCATTTAATAATTTATATATGATTAATTGATATATTATTTTAATTTATGTATTATTAATTTGTATATTACTAATTTATATATTATTAATTTATATATTATTTTAATTTATTTATTATAATTTTTGTATATTATTAATTTATATATTATTAATTTATATATTATTAATTTATATATTATTAATTTATATATTATTAATTTATATATTATTTTAATTTATTTATTATAATTTTTGTATATTATTAATTTATATATTATTAATTTATATATTATTAATTTATATATTATTAATTTATGTATTATTAATTTATATATTATTAATTTATATATTATTAATTTATATATTATTAATTTATATATTATTTTTATTTATTATAATTTTTGTATATTATTAATTTATATATTATTAATTTATATATTATTAATTTATATATTATTAATTTATATATTATTAATTTATATATTATTAATTTATATATTATTAATTTATATATTATTTTAATTTATTTATTATAATTTTTGTATATTATTAATTTATATATTATTAATTTATATATTATTAATTTATATATTATTAATTTATGTATTATTAATTTATATATTATTAATTTATATATTATTAATTTATATATTATTTTTATTTATTATAATTTTTGTATATTATTAATTTATATATTATTAATTTATATATTATTAATTTATATATTATTAATTTATATATTATTAATTTATATATGATTAATTTATATATTATTAATTTATATATTATTTTAATTAAAATTGAAAACATGAAATAATTTTGGTTTGAAATAAAAAATCATTGAAAATAAAGGAAATTGAAAATAGCTTTGAAATAAAAAACTAAACAGAACAAGAAAATAACGGAACAAGAAGATATTGGAAATTATGATGAAAGATGAGGCTGGTGCGTATTATTATTTTTTGTTTAATAAAAGTTGTTAAAATTTTATTATTTTGTTGTAACTTTACCTTATAATAAGAACAATCCACTTGGCGAATTTATCGCCCTTTTACACACTATCTCAGCATTTTAAAAGTTTTTATATAAATATATTCAAATTTTTTATCAGAGGCTCCCTTTATCATAGGCATCTTGCTCCCTTTATCAGTGGCATCTTGCTCCCTTTATCAGCGGCATCTTGCTCCCTTTATCAGCGGCATCTTGCTCCCTTTATCATAGGCATCTTGCTCCCTTTATCAGCGGCATTTTGCTCCCTTTATCAGCGGCATCTTGCTCCCTTTATCAGCGGCATTTTGGTCCCTTTATCATAGGCATCTTCCTCTCTTTATCATAGGCA
Organism: Schmidtea polychroa; assembly: GCA_959609185.1. Lineage (NCBI taxonomy): Eukaryota > Metazoa > Platyhelminthes > Tricladida > Dugesiidae > Schmidtea > Schmidtea polychroa. The sequence continues at coordinate 54,442 of CAUHTR010000899.1, read as the reverse complement.
TCTTGCTCCCTTTGTCAGCGGCATCTTGCTCCCTTTATCAGTGGCATCTTGCTCTCTTTATCATAGGCATCTTGCTTCCTTTATCAGCGGCATCTTGCTCCCTTTATCAGTGGCATCTTGCTCTCTTTATCAGCGGCATCTTGCTCCCTTTATCATAGGCATCTTGCTCTCTTTATCATAGGCATCTTGGTCCCTTTGTCAGCGGCATCTTGCTCTCTTTATCAGCGGCATCTTGCTCCCTTTATCATAGGCATCTTGCTCCCTTTATCATTGGCATCTTGCTCATTTTATCAGCGGCATCTTGCTCCCTTTATCAGCGGCATCTTGCTCCCTTTATCAGCGGCATCTTGCTCCCTTTATCATAGGCATCTTGCTTCCTTTATCAGCGGCATCTTGCTCCCTTTATTAGTGGCATTTTACTCCCTTTATCATAGGCATCTTGTTTCCTTTATCAGCGGCATCTTGCTCCCTTTATTAGTGGCATCTTGCTCCCTTTATCAGCGGCATCTTGCTCCCTTTATCATAGGCATCTTGCTCCCTTTATCAGTGGCATCTTGCTCCCTTTATCAGCGGCATCTTGCTCCCTTTATCAGCGGCATCTTGCTCCCTTTATCAGCGGCATCTTGCTCCCTTTATCAGCGGCATCTTACTCCCTTTATCAGTGGCATCTTGCTCCCTTTATCAGCGGCATCTTGCTCCCTTTATCAGTGGCATCTTGCTCCCTTTATTATAGGCATCTTGCTCCCTTTATCATAGGCATCTTGCTCCCTTTATCATAGGCATCTTGCTCCCTTTATCATAGGCATCTTGCTTCCTTTATCAGCGGCATCTTGCTCCCTTTATTAGTGGTATTTTACTCCCTTTATCAGCGGCATCTTGGTCCCTTTATCATAGGCATCTTGCTCCCTTTGTCAGCGGCATCTTGTTCCCTTTATTAGTGGCATCTTGCTCCCTTTATCAGCGGCATCTTGCTCCCTTTATCAGCGGCATCTTGCTCCCTTTATCAGCGGCATCTTGCTCCCTTTATCAGTGGCATCTTGCTCCCTTTATCATAGGAATCTTGCTCCCTTTATCAGTGGCATCTTGCTCCCTTTGTCAGCGGCATTTTGCTCCCTTTATCATAGGCATCTTGCTCCCTTTATTAGTGGTATTTTACTCCCTTTATCAGCGGCATCTTGGTCCCTTTATCATAGGCATCTTGCTCCCTTTGTCAGCGGCATCTTGTTCCCTTTATTAGTGGCATCTTGCTCCCTTTATCAGCGGCATCTTGCTCCCTTTATCAGCGGCATCTTGCTCCCTTTATCAGCGGCATCTTGCTCCCTTTATCAGCGGCATCTTGCTCCCTTTATCAGTGGCATTTTACTCCCTTTATCAGCGGCATCTTGTTCCCTTTATCAGCGGCATCTTGCTCCCTTTATCATAGGCATCTTGCTCCCTTTATCAACTGGAACTGGATAGCTTGCTGGATGACTTAGGAAACAATTGATCGCATATATAAGCGAATGATTCGCCTGTCCATCAATTCACATATATCTCAACTTGCAATTATTACCAAGGTTAGTTACCATTAAATAAATTTATGCATAAATGCTCACCATTTTGTTTCTATTTTCGCTTTGATTTGTACTTTTATTTTTGAAAGGTTATTGAACATTTGAATGTTTTGTAACTTTGTTGAACTATCTATTCGCCAGTTCTGACCTGGGGGCACAAAACGCCATCATTCAGAGTCCCATTTGTCCTGTTACCTCTGAACGTTTATTAAAATTACTTGAAAATAGAAAATAAATTAGGATTACGACAAAAAACTTATTAATGATAAACTTTCAAAATATATTTTATATTTTTATTTTTATCTAACGCCATCTTTGATAGCGCATGTTAATAAATCGCTATTATAGTTATAGGATATAGTTATACCCATGTCAAATTGTGGTAGAGGGAGGGTTAGGAGAGAGGAGGGGAGGGGAGGAAAGGTGTGGAGGGAGGAAGGGCATGAGAGAGGAGGGGATGGGAAGAAAGGACGGGAGAAAAGGACGGGAGGGCAGGAGAGAGGAGGGGAGGGGAGGAAGGGCAGGAAAGGAGGGGAGGAAGGGAGGGAAGGAAAGGAGGGGAAGGATGGAGGGGAGGAGAGGGGAGGGGAGGATATGAGGGAAGGAAGGGAGGGGAAAGCACAGTAGACATATCTCGATTGATATCATGGAATATAGATAAAATTTTCTAAAACAAATGTCACAGATAGAAAAGATAAATAAATGAAATATGTATCAAAACGTCATTTATAAATATATGGGTAATTTTGCATCTGGGGGCTACTGGGTAATTTGATATCTGGGAGCAATGGGCAATTTTGCATCTGGGGGCCAATAAACAATTAGCAATTTGGGGTTAATAGGCAATTTTTATCTGGAGTCCAATCGGCAATTTTGCGACTGGGAGTCACTGGGCAATTTTACATTTGGGGCAAGAAGGCAATTTGGAATTTGGGACAAAATTACATTATTGCTCTTTTATATTTCAAATTATTTCTTATCAACTTTTATTTTTTGGATATACAGTCAACTGCTTTTATTGCAAACTTTTGAAGGTTAGGAAAGGAGTTTATAGGCCATATGCATTTCCCTAGAGGGAGAGGGCTATCCAATGAGGCGGTCCTGATTTTCAATCATTGTTTTTATGAAATTTGCATTTTCTATCAGTAAGAAAGTTAAAGAAATTTAAAAAAAAAGTTTAAGAAAAAGTTAAAAGATTTTTCGATATTCTGAAGATTTTTGTGATCGAAATAATTTCAAATGTTAATTTAGTGTCAACCTAAATTTTCTGGTCATTTGTTACTATTAGTTTCTTGTATGATGGCCATCTATGGTCGGTGGTGACCTTCACTATGACCATCACTATGACCATCACGATGACCATCACGATGACCATCACGATGACCATCACGATAACCATCACGATGACCATCTCAATGACCATCACGGTGAACATCACAATGAGCACATCCAACACGGATCAACTTGCATTAACCATGCTGATATCGAGCTCGCCATTGTTAATAATAATAATAATAATGATAAAAATTATTAAATTAATTTATTTGAAACATGCACATAATTAATTATTGATGAAATTCGATTTGTTTTAATAAACTCGATTATGGACAAATTTTGAATTTTATTAAATTAATTATATTATTTATTATATCAATACATTAGTAGATGGATTGGGGCTCTCTGGATCACATAAACCTCTCTTCGGTAAAATTTTTTTTAAAGTTCAAAGTCAAATTTTAAACAAAGACCATGACTCATCAAGGTCATATTATTATTTTTAAAAAATATTATTAAGTGATATAAAAATTATTATTTTCAAGGTCAAAATTTTTTTTATTGTTCTTAAATGTGTACAATTGGTGGTTCTGCATCTCTATCCTGCTTTGTGGCACAGAAAATACTACGTTGTTATTGTATCATTCTAATTATGAATCATGCACAATTTCTGTGCATATTAACCTGACTCCTTTTGTTTTTAAATTATCTTTAGCCCACAACAAACTATAGCACTTGGGTCTTAAGAAAACCCACTCCTTATATCCTAGACCTTTACTTTTATCTTTAAATTTACCTATCACAAAATCAAGTCTTCTAGAGTATAAGGGATATACTGGGTCATAGTTGGAAGTGTCTAAAAGATTATCACGAATCATTGCCGGCAAAAGAGCGTCAAGCTTAAAGTGCCTAACTTCAAGAAAATGGAGTCAGTGTCGTCAGAAACGATATTTATCTCACATTTAAATTCATTTTTGTATTTAGCCAATTCTATATACTGTAACTGGTACATCCTCAGTTTATACAAGTCTAGCACAAATTGGCCAATGTAGCTAGGCCTGTCTAAACATATAGAATCCTTATTTAGATGTGCAGCAATCAAGTCATCATCAATTTTGATAGATTTCTTGAAAGTCGCTTTGTAGCATATACAATCATCTTTTCAGTTGAATTGTATAGCCTCAAATTTATCCGTTTTTAAGGTTTCTACTGATTTCCCATACAGACTATTATTAAATAGTTTATACAAATCCCTACACAATTCGAATGTGGAATTGGCTTTAAATTGAGTATTTTTGTGTATATTGTTTTTAAAAATAGGTGTGTGTGAATCTAATTGCTCTATGTACATTTTTAATTACAGCCCCCAATTCTGTATACGGTTGGAGAAGCCTCCAATGAAGAATATGGTTCTTCTTCGGCCAATGCGTGAGCATCAGCTTCTCAACTTTCGAATTTGGCGGGCAGATCTTTTTCGGAGCAAGCGGAAAATCATTCAGAAAGTCACGCACACACTGAGGGATATCAATATCTACCTCCATAGTATAACCATATTGAAGGTTATCGATATCAGCATTCACACATTCATTCAACACATCATCAAGATTCTCATACACCCAAACGAAGTCAGCATAAGGCAGATTTTGGTTTAAGGCCAAACCAAACAAGTTGTTGATATCTATGTAAAAGAGTTCTGTGTCTTCAGAACTTGCAACCAGGGACTGATCTACATATGGGCTAATAGGGCTATAGCCCTGGGCCCAGATCCGAAAGGTGCCCCAACCTCTCGGACATATACCTATTATATTTTATACCAAATACGGCTTATAAGAGAAAAGATCGAAACACAAAAAATTAAAAACACAAATTTACTAATATCTATTAAAAATCAACAAAAAATAATATATAACATTAAAACGTGATTAATTTTCATACATTAAAAATAAACAAAGAAATAAAATGAATAATGAGAGATTAGCGGACTTGATAATTTTATCAGTGGAAAGTGATTTAACGAAGTCATTGAACTATGATGAAGTTATTAAGGAATATTCCGAGAAAAAGTCAGAAAAATGCGCCAGGCGTGCGAAGGCGTGAGTCAAAGTTAATAAAGAAAAAGAAAAAAAAATTTTTGAAACGTGTAGGGCCCCTTGGTATTTTTAAGCGCTGGGCACCCAAAAAGCTAGATCACCGGCTGCTTTTGTTATTATCAGGACGCAAAATTCTCCCAAATTATGCACTCATTTGGCAAGATGGTTCCTCAAGTATTCGCTTTTTGGTTCATAAACGATCTCTAACCCACACATTTTAGAAAGCAAGTGTATGCAGGAGTGGGATTCTTATAGATGTTGCAACAGAAACCTTGGTGATAGGAGACATAGTAGAGATTAAGTTTGGGGATCGAGTCCCAGCAGATGTGCGAATAATCAAGTCTAGCGGATTTAAGGTATAACAAGTTATTACAAGGTATTACAATTTCTGTGTACAAATATTTATAGGTAGATAATGCTGCTCTTACTGGCGAGTCAGAACCTCAATCTCGCACTCCTGAATGTACGAGTAATAATATTCTGGAGACCTCTAACATAGCCTTTTTCTCAACCAATGCAGTCGAAGGTATATGGCAGGGATATTCAACTGGCGGCCCGCGGGCCAGATCAGGCCCGCCGAAATTTGAAAAAGGCCCTTTCAATATCGTGGAATATTACACATATATAAAAATATTTGGTGATATCTGCATAAAAACGCACACTAAAACCAGTTTATTATTGTTACTTTGTAATCCGCTACAAAACTAACTACTTTTTAATTGATACGGCCCTCGATTGCCGTTATAAGAAAATTTTGGCCCTTCATAATATTTAGTTGAATACCCATGGTATATGGTAATATAAATTATCGTTATATTCTTATCACGTCAGGTACATGTCGCGATGCGTGGTCATTGACATAGGGGATAATACGATGATGGGGAGAATCGCAAATCTGACAAGTAGCCTCACAATTGGCAAAACTCCAATTGGGAAAGAAATTGAACATTTCATTCATATCATCAGTGGAATAGTAGTCTCACTTGGGATAATATTCTTTATAATTGCTTTTTTATTGGGATCATATTGGCTGGATGCAGTCCTTTTCCTGATAGGTGTTATTGTAGCCAATGTCCCGGAAGGAATGCTCGCCACTGTAACAGTAAGGATTCCTAATTAAATGCTGACATATGAATAGTGTAAAATGTAATATTTCCAATTTATCACAATAGAATAAACTCTCAATGAACCTATGAAGAAGGGGAGGGGAGGGGAGGGGAGGGAGGGGAAAGGGAGGGGGAGTAAACATATTGACCTCTGGGTAAACTTTTATTTTAATTCCCTCCAACTGTTATAATGATAAAAGTGCTGCTTGCCTCTGAATAAAAATCTCGTCGAAGCCACTGTCCATAGTGATCAAAGGTAATCATTGCAAGTGTAAGGGTATCTCACCATAAAACAGTCAGAATTAATGGCTGCGAGTCTCGAGGATAGCCAGTATGGATATTGATCATTAATATGGCAACATTGAAGCTCTAAATGGTTCTGGAAACGTATTAAAAGAGATAAAGTAGTAATGAAGAAATATGACCCGTTGTTCAAGGATTACGTATTTTAGAATTATATGGAGTTGACTGAGACAAGTTATAAATATTTTTATTTATTATATTGATTAAATCTTTAATTAATTAATTAATTAATTAGTTAATTATTTTATCATTTGATCGCTTACTTCTCATTCAGGTCATGTTGACTCTCACCGCGAAGAAGATGGCTAGAAAGAACTGTTTGGTAAAGAATTTGGAAGCAGTGGAAACACTAGGATCAACCAGTATAATATGTTCTGACAAAACAGGAACTCTTACCCAGAATGTCATGACTGTGGCCCACACTTGGTACAACAACAAGATCTATGATTCCCCAACGTCAGAAAATCAAATAGGTTTCCTTGTTTCATAGGCTTCCCATCATAATACCTTATACAGGGTTAACTAATAAACAGAATGATGAATCCTGGGACTTATTATTACGAGTTGCCATTTTGTGCAACCGAGCGGCGTTTAAAGCAGGTGAAGAAGACAAAG
>CAUHTR010000899.1:0-42500 GCA_959609185.1 Schmidtea polychroa | reverse complement strand
TGAATTCTTCTCTAAATTTTTCACTTCTCAATAGTCCTGGGATTTTTCTTGAATACCCGAAATATAATTCCACGCTGATTGTTTGGCTTAATCGTTTCCAAGTAAAAATAATTCTCTCTTGTGTTTGCTAATCATTACTTTTCTACAAGCTGCAACTAACTCTTGTCCTGACAAAGTTAATCCCTTTGATAATAATTTTTAAATTAGCATGAAAATTAAAATTACTATTTTTATTTATTTATTACCACATATATTTATTTATATTTATTTATTACCATTTATATTATTTACACTACTTGGTCAATCCTGAGGTTAATTATCACGCGTCTGTGTGCGTTTGGTTCGGAATTTGGATTTTTGATGTATGCGCACACAGACGCAAAAAATGTGGTTTTTGTAATTTATGATTTTTAATGTGTTGGATTTATTTTCGATTTTGGACTTATGCTGATTGATTTGATTTCGAGATTTGGAATTTAGTTATTTTTTGGATATTATTGAATTTCGGATTTTGATTATATGGATATATTTTGAGTTGTTTAAGTGGTGAGTTATTTTGAATTATTGAATTTTAAAAATAAAAGTTTTTGGACATTTGTGATTTTTGAATAGTTCGAAGTTGTTGAAAAGGAAGAATTTTAACGATTGGAAAAGATCAAAGATTATTGAACATAACAATTTCAATTTTTGCTCACCTTTGTTGTTCTTCGAAGAAATTTTTATGACAACCGAAGCTGATGATACTTCCAAAATGCTTTATGATGTTTCTTATAAGAATGAATCTAATAGAGCTGAACTTTATAATGTGTTATCTGAAAGCAGAATCGAATCGCTAATTCACGATGGCAACGATAGAGCGGAGTCTACGATGACAATTAAACACTACTATTTCTATTGTTAATCTATTTTCAGTAATTTATATTAGTCTTTATTATTGAACTATCTACGCACGCCCCAAACTAGCCCAGACCCAGACCTAATATTTATATATATCCTAACATATTTATATAAAACATATTTATAAGAAATAATTTGAAAAATACATAAAAATTTAATTAAAAAAAGTACATGTAATTTATATATCACTTATATCTATTTAAATGTAAAACTTAGAACGGCAACCAGCCGGTAATGGGTCAAATGAAAAATTGAAATAATCCTATTTTATAAACCTAACATGATCTACACTCTAGGTCCAACGGTGGGGAATTCTATGGGTAACAAACAAACAAACTTTCATCTTTATCTATTAGATTAATAGTTTATTTCTATATAAAGTAATTATTAAATACTATTTATAATTTATTTTATTTATTTTCTATAAACTTCCTTATTGTCTTTCTCCTGGCTCCTACTGAACCCCAACAACCTCAAGAATATTACTGATTGTGTTGGAGCTTGGCAGTGGGCAAGAAGGGAAATACCCAAACAAGGTTTTAAAAGGATTAGAAATGAGAAATGTTTATGAAATTGGCCTAAAGTTTCATTAGATCAATTTCATGTAAGTCTCCAAATGTTGAGGCACTATTATAAGGACATTCTTCCTTCTTTATCATCAAAATTTACCATTTTACATGTTTCACATCAAATTTATACTTAGCAAAATAATATAAATTCCCAAATAATAGCCAAAGCTTGGGATCGAAATGTTTCATATAAAGAATTCTCCTTATACTTTGTTTCTGCTAAAAAAGTCAAAAGAAAATCTTACAGATGTAAATGAAGGTGCCAGTAGGAATGGCTTTGGCAATGTGGATAAAGTTGAATCCCTGATGTAATGATCATTTTCTGATAGAAAGCAAAGGATAAAATGGATGACAATGGGAAAATTGAAAGATTGTTATATATTGTAATCCTTCTCTTTATGGAGTGACAATTCCTATATGACATTTATATGCTATTAATTGCTCCATGTCAGAGCTTTGCATATTCGATGGTGACCTTGCAGGGGTATATATTATGATAAAATTATTTAATAACTATGAAATTAATTACAATTTTAATTAAATTTTAATTGATTATCTTTAAAATAAAATGCTAAAAATAAAACTCGTGTCACTCGTGTCAATAAATAACAATTCTGACGATGAAAATTCAGTCAACTCTCCTAGAATGCGATTAATTCGTACCGCATTATATGGAAGCCGTGTTATAAGAAAGATTATCAGTGGCGTACCAAGGATTTCTGGGGCCCTTGTGCAGATTTTGGGACGCACAAAATATTTGTCGAACGAAGTGATCCGTCAAGTAAAGCAAATAATTTAATAGATGAATGGGTGTGACATATGTGGTTTACAACTATATCCAATATAGATTCCTAATAATATTAAATGTATAAACCGTCCAAACTGTGGTTGCTGTCTTAATAAAAACAAAACAAACGTCAAAGCGATGCTTGGTTTGATGACAATCGGGGAATTTATAATGCTCGAACGTATAAATTTTACTAATTTTTCGTCCTGGGCCCTTGTGCCGTGCACAACCTGCACAACCTATTGCTACGCCACTGAAGATTATAGAAAAGATGCATTTTATGGAGATCGTAGTATTGGAAACATAGAAATAAGACAAACCATATTCACTTACATCGCCTTATATAGTAATCGCGTTATAAAAATACCGTGTTATAGGACAGTTGAATGTATAGCAAAAATACAAATCCAGCGCACACTTTTACATACATTTCACATGTTTTATAATTATTTATAACCGCGGTTGCCAGGTGTCCCGATTTCACCGGGATATTCCCGGTATTGAAACTCTATTCCCGATTCCCGAGATCTATCACGAATTAAAATTTTTTTTAAGTTGAGCAGCACTATTTTTAAAATTGAACGTCATCTTAATTGAAATAATAAAACAAACTGCATGTCAATTTATGAATTTGTATGTGTGCTGAGTTTCTGTATGATAAAATGTCCCCCTCCCGCCAGCATGATAATAGCTCGATTTAACAATAAATGTCGATGTGCTATAATAAACTTTTTATTATTAATTATATTATAATTCTTATTGAGATATTTCTTTGTCGTGTGTTTTAATTCTAATGTGTATTATCGGTTTGTTTTAATTCAGGTTTATTTAAATATTTTAGGTATGTAAATATAATAAATATATTCTGTATTGGTGTTTTTTTTAATTTAAAAAAAGGAATGTTTAATTAAAATAATTATTTCCTTATAATTCTTGTTTTTTTAAATACGCATATTATTGATAATAGATTTATTCTTTAAATAAAAAAAAATTATATTTAATTATTTTTTATTAAATCCCGATATGTCATTTAGGGAAAAATGCAACCCTGATTATAACTAATTATTATTTATGAGGAAAATATATTTTAAATTTTTATATAAACTTATTACATAAAACTAATTAAAATATTATATTTTTAATTAATATAATTTCTTTTTTGCAATTTTTTTTATTTGATTTTTATTAATTTTTTTATTAAGTGTTATAAATTACGTTTGGGGTGTGATGAAATCTTTTATAAATTTTGGTATGAAATTTGTTTAAATGCTTCAATTTAAATCAATTTACTGTGAATGGAATTGAAATAAATTTATAATTTATAATGTCATCTGATATGAAGCATGTTGAAGCAACTGACCAAGAGGTCCATGTGAAAAAGAAGAAAAAGATATTTTTGTCTTCTGAACAGGTCAGAGAATTATTTTATGACAAAAAGGAAGGAACATTTTGTGGACGGACTCCGAAGGATTGGGGTAAATTATATGATTTGTTTTAATGTTTCATTGTACTTGATTCTCAAAGGTTTTCTCTTCATTTTCCTTGTGCTATTTTATGCGGTTTTAGCGGGATATTTCGCATTGCTCTTTACTATATTCACTAAGGGAATCATGGTGGCCAAAATACCGTTTAGGCAAGGCGGTAATTGCCTGATTTTGCCAGGGCCAGGTAAATGTTACTATGCGATCGCATACGAGATCTCATCACTTGGTATCAGGGTTCAGCTACCGGCCGTTGATGGACAACAAATCCAATACGATATGGGTTTCCAGCAACATTCTCAACGAAACCTTTACAATTTATAAAAAGCAATTCGACCTATATATCAGCGATTACATCAAAGCTCCAGCAAACGGGAAAAACTGTATAAATGGCATCAATTCCGATACGAATAGTCCATGCGCATTTGACCTGAGTGAACTTGGACCGTGTCGGGATGGCCCATCCATGCTGGCCAATGGGACGGGATTGTGCATTTATTGGCACATCAACAATGTAATTTTTCATTTTATTGATATCAGTGAGTATCGGCAGTATCAGTGAGGCTATTGGTCTCGGTTCACTTGATCAGTTGGCCATGACGTCATCACTATATGATTCGATTTCGGAACGCTTTTTCTGATTTGTCGATATCGATTATTGATAAATGGACTAATTCCGATAAATCTATTGGTTATTGTGCCAACGGTAATCACTGAACCGTGACCAATCACTACTGCGATATATTCACATTGACGCTTTATTATCATTATTATTATTATTATTATTATTGATTATTATTATTATTATTATTATTATTATTATTATTATTATTATTATTATTATTATTATTATTATTATTATTATTATTATTATTGATTATTATTATTATTATTATTATTATTATTATTATTATTATTATTATTATTATTATTATTATTGATTATTATTATTATTATTATTATTATTATTATTATTATTATTATTATTATTATTATTATATTTATTATTATTATTATTATTATTATTATTATTATTATTATTATTATTATTAATATTAATTATTATTATCATTATTATTATTATTATTGATTATTATTATTATTATTATTATTATTATTGATTATTATTATTATTATTATTATTATTATTATTATTATTATTATTATTATTATTATTATTATTATTATTATTATTATTATTATTATTATAGCTGTACGGTTGGCTGCCAAATATATCCAATCCAAGTGACAGTACAGAGGGTCTCATATATTGCACTGGAAACGTAAGTTCATTTGTATTTATTTATTCTTTATCCTGTCCATCTCGACTGACCTTAAATGTTTGTTTTTATTAGTTCTTTTGTTTTTTTAATATCATTTTGTAATGTTGCTTGATTCTGAGCTTGCAGAAGCTCTGATGGTCAACATTGGACGTGATGCATACCATTGCTACACTTGTGACCTTTTGTTTTAATGTGAGAAGAAAACGGTTGATGCTCATTGGCTGATTGTGACAAGCTCTTAGTTGAACTTTATAATGATTTGAAATGTTGCTAACCTATTTATATATTTAGAACGCCGCAGATACCACCAAAATCGGAACAATTAAATACTTTCCAACACAAAATGTCAAGGGTATTGACTAGTGAGTCATTTATGATTTGCCTTTCCTAACTTTTCATTCCGTCAAATCTCCTAATCAGTAGTTGCAAGGGTTCTCCTTGTTATCCTTTCATTATTGCCCAATTGCTATTAGGACCGAGTTATTCAACGGATGCGAGAGATTCACGGCAGGAGGGGGGGAGGGGAGGTGTAGGGCAGGATGAAAGCATCAAATACAAATATGAAATTTGACTGTTAAATACTAAGGTGAAATGTTGTCTGTGGTATTAATTGCAGGGTACTTGCTGAGGGGGTGGCGCAGGAGCTGGGAGGGGAGGGAAGGAGGATTATGGGGGGGGGGCAGATCTCGGAATGCGCCTTGGCACTGCTGAAATCAATAATAGAGAACTATTTAATGAGAATTATTAATATCTAATTTAGTGGCATAATCCGTAATGCTTATTTCCCATTCCTGAATCAAGATTCATATCTCAGTCCAATCGCAGCGGTATTCCTAACAAATATGACGAGAGGTACGTCCATGAATCTCGTATGCAACTTGATCAACGTCATCAATATGGCATCCAACTCAATGACGATAGCCATCAAAATTTCCACTACCTAACTTCATATGGAGAACAGAACGAACATTTTATATAAATGTATACTTTCATAGGTTAAAGTTATTCTTTGAGACATTCGTCTCAATTAATTTTGATTATTGAGAATAAATTAATTCAACGATTTCGTGTAAGCAATTTGTTGACTTCCAGGGGCCCACCGGTTCTGTTGTAATATTTATTTATTATATCAATTTATTATATTGTTAAGATCGAAAAACGGGAACTACAGATCTTAACACAAATGACTCCAATAATTTAATTAAGAAAAATAAATAAAAATAAATATAAATAGATTATATTTAATGTGGTTGCGCGTGTAAGTTTAAATCACTGAATTAAAAACAAAACAAACTCTTTCTCTTTTTACAAAAATGTATTCAATAATTTACAAAAGTTGCTTTACAAATAATGTGCAAAGAATACAAGAAAACGGATTTATTAATCCTTACTGTTTACCACAGCCTGCAAGAAATCGATGGCTCCTGTGTAGCACAACGATCGCAATATGACTAAAAGAGTTGGGCAAGCAAGAGGGAATGATTTTGAGGCTCCCAGGGAACACTAAAGTAATAGAACAATACTTTGCGTTCGCTTTATTTTAACTATTCCACAGGATACTAATTTATCCCTTTACAAAATAATTTTACCTTGTTTAAATTTTCTAAATTATCTTCTCAATGTTTATCGTTCCTTTTCTTTTCTAAAATATTCTAGTTTCTTCTGCTCTGCAAATTTCACAACTAATTTCCAACAATGTTGCTTTCCATTTATAGTCTATTGAGCACAGCTGTATTCAAGTAATTCTTCTCAAATGAAAAAAAACGTTTAAATTAACCTCTACAATAAAATCTTTTTCTGTAATTATAACAACTGCTCTCCTTAATAAAATTCTGATCTCTTCTTCAACTACAGCTGTGTAGTTAATTCTCTTTATTTTTCTAGTCTACACAAAACTACCTCCAAAGCTTAGTCAGGTCTCGAGCAAATCCCCGATTCCACGACAGCTGTTTCCAAAAAACAGATTTTCCCACTTTGTGCTAAACAATTATTTATCACGTGAAAAATTATTTAAGGCCAGGGGCCTATCCCTAACAATATCAATTTATTATATCAATTTATTATATCAATTTATTATATCAATTTATTATATTAATTTATTATATTAATTTATTATATCAGTTTATTATATCAATTTATTATATCAATTATTATATCAATTTATTATATCAATTTATTGATTTAATTTATTATATCAATTTATTATATCAATTTATTATATCAATTTATTATATCAATTTATTATATCAATTTATTATATCAATTTATTATATCAATTTATTGCATTAATTTATTATATCAATTTATTATATCAATTATTATATCAATTATTATATCAATTTATTATATCAATTTATTGAATTAATTTATTATATCAATTTATTATATCAATTTATTATATCAATTATTATATCAATTTATTATATCAATTTATTATATCAATTATTATATCAATTATTATATCAATTTATTGAATTAATTTATTATATCAATTTATTATATCAATTATTATATCAATTTATTATATCAATTTATTATATCAATTTATTATATCAATTTATTATATCAATTTATTGCATTAATTTATTATATCAATTTATTATATCAATTATTATATCAATTTATTGAATTAATTTATTATATCAATTTATTATATCAATTTATTATATCAATTATTATATCAATTTATTATATCAATTTATTATATCAATTTATTGCATTAATTTATTATATCAATTATTATATCAATTTATTATATCAAAATATTATATTAATTTATTATATGAATTTATTATATCAATTATTATATCAATTATTATATCAATTATTATATCAATTATTATATCAATTTATTATATCAATTTATTATATTAATTTATTATATCAATTTATTTATTATATTAATTATTTATATTAAGATTATTGAAATTGTATATCAGTGTCGCTTGGTGTATTTATTACTAGGCTCACAAGACCTTGGCTTAAGGCGGCACATTTCAAGCGGCAATATGGCATGTTGTTACTTATACAAGGAAGAAAATTCAAGAATTATTTAAAGTAAATGGATGGTAAATCACGAGAATATATATTCATGGTTTCTATGGTAATGTGCTTCAATGTTTCTAAATTAAATGTAAGTCACTTCATAATGTAACATAATCCTTATATTATGAAACATAGACAAACTTACATTATAGAATTAAATTAAACACGCGAAAAGACTGTGAATAAGAACATAACAAATAAAAATGTAGCTACACTCCACAAAAAATATTTTTAATTTTGTAGGTCAAATCATTTAAACACTTTGAATGCCGTTCGAATCGTATACGATGCACAATACATATGCTTCTAGCATTGCGCCGTTCAACATATTAATCCATAAATAAATTTGTACATGCTTAAATTCACAAATCTCCGAAAATAAAGTTACCAAAATTTCCAAAATTAAAAATCCAAAATTGAACAATTCCAAGTCACAGAAAAATTGCAAATTTCTATGAAATAATTTTCCAAGGTAATTTTTAATGCAAATGTCAATGAAATTAATTTTTGTGAATAATAATAATAATAATAATAATAATAATAATAATAATAATAATAATAATAATAATAATAATAATAATATGTAATTATTGAACCAACAACCAGTAACTTACAACTAAGTATTTACAATCAGGCTGGCACGGCTGGTGGTTTGAAATTGTGGGGGTGCTGCTCGTTTTATGTCGATATATAGAGTCATTTTTGAAACCTCGCCACCAAGTGGCCACTTGATAAGGTAGCCAAACTTATAACTAGTGTATGGAAACATTAACAAAAAATTGAAAAATGGAATAAGAATAGAGAAACTGTGCTGTAGACAGTACTGATTTGCTATAAAATTCTGTGCCTGAATATACTTAGATTGCAATACTCAACATATCTAACACAAAGTAAAACTGTTCTCTCCGCTGTGCCTTTTTGAGAGAATCGTATGGGTATACGTGTGCGTGTAAGCACATTTTTTCGACAGTGGCACATGATCATTGCAATACTCAATATAGCAAGCGCAGCTGCCTTAAAATACGGTGGTGAAACTGTTCTGGCGACAGTGACGTTTTGTAATAATCTTCTACTCTACGGCGTGAGCGTGAATATATGAGTTGGTCATGCACATTCCAGAAACATCATAACTCTCCTTTCTGACATCTGAGTGACATCTGAGTGACATCTGAGCAAAAGTCGAGAGAACAACCAAAAGAATGAAAGACAAAATCCTCAGTGAATAAAGGGTTGAGAATTTCTCCCTTTATGCCATAACCCGCCAGCCTGTAATTGAATAATAAAACTTTGATTTTTTATGTAACTCAAAAATACATGTTTCCATTGGGGGGGGGTGTGCTGCAGTTCCCCAGTGCTTATGCACGAGCCACGCCAAAATACAACGTTATTGATTGACATTTATTCTGATAAAGGAGTATTTAATCCACAAATGACCATTTTATTACATATCAAACCTTGAATAGTTTTTGTACCTTGACTGAGAAATTAATGAATTTTGCTAAGTCCTTTAAGTAATTTATTATATTGTCTAATTCCTTCAAAATTATTAGAATGTAACGTAGTAATATTCAAAATATTTGTTTTCTATAAAATACAATTAAAATTAAATTATCAATTAAATATTTTACACTAATGTTTTTAATTTTAAAATCTCAAATAATAATAATCTCCATATTAGAATTCTCATCCGTTACAACATTAATATCTGTTTGCGAATCAATAAATAATTCCATAAATTTTATTCAATAAATTTTACACTCAAAAACTTGTATTTCTTATTTTTGTTATTTAAACAAATTTAAAACGAGGCATTGTAGTGAGCCGTTACACGGCCTTAACAATATCTATATATAAATGGGCGGTCGCTAACGAATAAGGATTAATCAGAACACAATTACGGTCAATCAAAATTCATGCAATTAGCTAATACTTCTATTTATCAATCAGGCTCTATAAATCAATCTCAGCCAAGAGTAAAGCAAATTCGATGCCATGTTATTATTATCAAGAGTGACGGTATTCGGCTCCCAATAGTTTTAGTGTTGGCTCTCATAGACCAACATCCTCATCCATTACAATTCGCGAAATATGTAACAAATCCTAACAATAATATGAACCCGAATAGATCTTTTTATCAAACCACTACACAAATCAATTATGGATCCAAGAAATAACGGACAAATAAATTGCTTGGGATATCTAAAAAAATTGGATACTTGATAATTAATTGTTACTTTTTATGATTAGTGGTGAACGATTAATTATTTTTGTTTTACTTTTATAAGTAAATGTTGTAATTTAAATTTATGATTATTTTGGAGTTATTTGTAAGTTGAAAATAAATAATTAAGCATTCGTCTTTAATCTTGATCGCTATATTTGAATTTTGATTTTGAAATAATATACTTATCCTGATTGTATTAATAACAATTTATTGAAATTCTATAATCAGACATGTTCCCGTTTTCTACATCAATTTTTATGATTCTCAGAAGTTTTCAAGAAGAACCAGAAAATCTAAAAAATCTTGATCCCAGATTTTGGATTATTCTCGAAACCGATCATTATTCTATTGCCAAATTACCAGATTGGATTACCTTACCCACCACAGGCATAAAAAATACAATTTTATTTAGAAATAGATTTAAAAAGTCGACATTTAAATTTTAAATTGTAAAATTTATAACATGTTCATAATTAAAAGATATATTAAAAGGAATAATTGTAATTTAATTATTCCGCCTCCTCACTGCTATACTGTCTGTATTTCTTCGCATAAAATTAAAGTTTAAAGTGAGTGCATAATTTAGATTACATATTATAAATTAACATAAATTAAAAAAAATTATAGGCTTATAATGTCGAAAGAAGTTAAAAGAAAAGTTATTTCTTTAGAAACTAAAATCGAAATTTTGGATCGCTTATGAAAGGGAGATAGAGTAGTAGATGTTGCAAAATCATATGGCATGAACGAAGCTACAATAAGAACTATTAGAACAAATGAAAACACAATTAGAAAGAGTGTTGCAGCTGGCAATACCACGAGTATGGGCACAACATCATACACCAGAAATATCGCAATGGAAAAAATGGAGAAAGCGTTAATGCTTTGGATAGAAGATCAAACACAAAAAAGAGTACCCATTGATACGGCCGCTATAACAAATAAAGCAGTACGAATTTACGAAAAAATTGTAAAGCAATTACCATCTTCTTCCTCAACTGAAAAGAAGCCAAATTTTTTGGCAAGTCATGGCTGGATTGAAAGATTTAAAATAAGACATTCTTTACACAGCTTAAAATTAAAAGCTGAACTGGTTTCTGGCGATGTAGATGCAGCCCAAGAATATCCAGCAAATTTTGGAGAAATTATTAACGACAATTCATACACCCCTGATCAGGTTTTCAATGCTGATGAGTCAGGGTTATTCTGGAAAAAAATGCCTGAAAGGACTTATGTCTCAAAATTTTATAAATCGGCTAGTGGTAATAAAGCAGCAAAAGATCGCATAACAATTCTTTTCTGTAGCAATGCTTTAGGAGATTATATTATGAAACCATTAGTGATTAACAAATCAAAAATGCCCCTTGCCTTTAAAGGAGTAAACATCAAAAATCTTCCGTTTATTGGAGGGCTAATAAGAAAGCGTGGGTTACTGCTGCAATGTTTACTGAATGGTTTCATGAATGTTTTATCCCAGATGCCAAAAAATATTTAGGTTCAAAGGGATTGCCTTTTAAAGTGCTTTTGTTAATTGACAATGCGCCGGGTCACCCACAAGATCTAGAATATGAGAACGTTGAAGTAAAATTTTTACCAAAAAATACAACTTCATTATTACAACCATTGGACCAAGGCATAATTTCTACTTTTAAAGCTTTGTACATAAAAAGAGCCTTTACATATATTTTGGAACAAATGGAGAAAAATGAATCTTTAACAGTTATTAGTGCTTGGAAAAATTTTACAATATTAGACTGTGTGAAGCATATCGCCTTATCATACACTGCGATTAAGCAAACAACGCTCAATAGCTGTTGGAAAAAATTGTGGCCAAATGTAGTCAAAAATGAACATTCCATTTCAACGTTAAATGATGAATATTCGCAGATAGTACAGATGGCACATTCATTGGGCGGAGAAGGTTTTGATGATTTTACTGATGATGATATCGCAGAGTTAATGGCTGATAAAGAACTAAGTGAGGATGATTTAGTTAACTTAATTTGCGAAAGTGAGTCTGAAAAATCTGATGAAGAGGAATTAGTACCAGTAACATTCACTGCTAAAGTCATCCGCGAAGGACTCGCATTGGGAAGAAAGCTGGGTAATCATTTTATACAAAATGACACAAACGTAGAAAGGGCTTTACGATTCCAACGTGACATAAATCGCTGCTTGGCTCAATATGAAGAAGTTTACAAAGATCTTACAAAAAATTCGAAGCAATTGTTAATAACCGATTTTATTACCACCTCTCAGAATGTAAATATTTCTGCTTCAAACATCGAATCGGCACAAATAACTTCGAGTGATGAAAATGAATTCCAACCTTCGATTCCGAAAAAAAGAATGAGAGTAATTTCTGATAGTGATGAAGGATAATAAAACACCTTTGGTTTTATTTTTTGTTCTTCTGTTTAATGTATTGTAATTAAATAAAAAAACAGTGTTTCCGTAATATATTACATATTTTAACCTGTCAATGCATTTTATTTTTATTTCTGTGTACACCTAAAAATATTGAAAAAAATCACAACTGTTAAATAGCAAAATTATGTATTTTCTGCAAGCTTTTCGATTAACACGGTTTTGACTTGAAAATTTTTAATTTTCGATTTACACGTTTTTCTCAGGAACGTATCTACCGTGTAAATCGGGGGATAGGTGTATTCTAATTCAACCAATTTTTTTCTTTTTGGTTGGCTCGAAATCGCTACTATCATCGGATTCAAATCCAGCAGCGTGCTTTTCTTCGCGTCTTATTAAATAGTCTGTAACCAATTTTTGTGTTTTCTTTTTTTTAATCTTTGTAAATTTCACTGTATTGCGCGCAAAGGGTTTTATGACCGCGTAAATGGGTACCGCGTAATTCAGGGATTGATGTAATTCATTAATAAAAGAATTAATTTTTATAGTAATTTGTTATTACTTGTAAGGAGTTAGTAAATCTCTATATACAATTATTATGGTTAAATGGTAGAAGTGAGATCAATTAGTAGAAATAATTATTTCTGTTAAATTTTTATATTTAAATTCTATATTAAATTATATCATATTATATATAATTATATTAAATTAAATCAATTAAATGTATGACCGGTAATTACATTAATATTAATAATTATCACGCCTCGGTGTTTAAATACGCTAGTAAACGGCACAATTTTGAAGTTGTTATAAAAATAAATGCTTGAAGAAGACTTGAATTTAATTGCGTCTAACATGGCGACCACGACCACGGATTTATTGATAAGCAGACTATTACCTGAGAAATTTCACAAAGGCGATGATTTAGAAAATTTTATCAAGGATTGTCAAAGGTTTTTTGGAGCGACAAAAACAACAATTAGGATGCAAGTAATATTAACTACAACATTACTTGACAGATCGCTAATGGAAGATTATGAAGCAGCCGAAGGAAAAACTATGGAAGAGAAACTTCGATATGCATTTTCGAAACCGACATCATTAATGGATGATCTAAAAGAAGCTTTGAGTTATGAACAAGGATCAGATTCAGCCGAAACTTTTATAGAAAAAATTAAAAAGATGACAAAGAAATTAATAGCGCACAAATGGGATGAAGAAGAAATAGAAAAATGCCTGCTTACAAACTGTGTAAGAGATCGAGAAGTTACAAAAGAGATCGAGATGAAAGATTTGAAAACATCATAAGAAATAAAAGCGACAATAAAGAAATTAGAAAAGGTAAACAAAATTATGGGCCATATTAATGTTGTGAAGACTTCACCGGTTGTTCAAAACTACAGAAGCTACAGAGATGTTGCTCAAAGAGGAATGGTAAACGGAAATACTAATTTCAAGCAGCGAAACGTCATTAACCGACAATTTGAATGCTGGACATGCAAGAAAACTGGTCATGTTAGTCGAGAATGCCAAATGAAAAAGAAAATGACGTGTTTTGCATGCGGAGTTGAAGGCCACGTATGGCGAGAATGTTCAACGATTCAATGCCAGAGATGTCACTTACGTGGACACAAGGAGATGGACTGCTATACAAATTTGTAAAGAAGGAAGTTTCAAACTAATTCAAACATGAGAAACAATAATTATTATGCCCATCGAACCACAAGCTACCAACAAAAGATCAACAATCCAGGAAGAACAATTGCAGCAATTGAAGCTAATGATGAGACGATGCCACTTGAATATTCAGATGATGCAGAAGACAAATATGAGGATATTCAGCACCCAAAAGTACATGCTTCGACACGGGAGGCAATGATCAGAGCAATATACTAGGCAATTTTTATATTGATGTAAATATTGGTCATAATAATTTTAATAATGTAAATAATCCTTATATATATATTATATTATTATATTCTGCTTCTTTAATTTCATTATACTCTTCTTGATTCTTAGGATTATTATTATTATTATTTATTAAAGATCGATCAGCATTAAAATAACTATAACATTTAAAATTATTTAAAGGAAACTTTTTAAAATTACAAATTTTATTACATAAAGGTTCTACATTATTATATATTATATAATATTATATATTATTATATATTATATAATAATGTAGAACCTTTATGTAATAAAATTTGTAATTTTAAAAAGTTTCCGTTAAATAATTTTAAATGTTATAGTTATTTTAATGCTGATCGATCTTTAATAAATAATAATAATAATCCTAAGAATCAAGAAGAGTATAATGAAATTAAAGAAGCAGAATATAATAATAAAATAGTAAATGAAAAAGTTTATAAATTTATTAAAAAGGCAGAAGATAAATTGGGTGGATTAATGAAATATCAGAGGAGCAAAATATTTTCACTAAAGATGAATGGAAACGACCGAAATTGAGTTATGACAAAATGCAAGGTAGACCGAGTACAACTCTTGAAATTCAGGGCTATAGAATGGAATGCTTACTAGATACAGGAGCAAGAGTAAATGTAATAGCAGAAGCAGTTGTGGACAAATTAGTGAATGTGAAAATCATAAAAACAGATGAGATGTTAAGATGTGCAAATGATAGTAAATTAGAGACAATCGGAAAAATATATATTGATGTTAGAATTGGTAATATGGAAAGGAAAATAACATTTATAATAGTTAAAAATATTGTTCCAGATATAATAGGCGGAGTGGAATTGCAGAAAGAGTTTGGAATTGAATTAAACTACATCAAGCAAAATGAAGAAGGATATAATGAATTTGTGTGCGAAATAGAAGCTAGATTTGGGGAAAAGATTACAGATAACGAGAGATGTCAAAAAGCAATAGAAATTCTAAGATTAAACGAAAATAAAAGACTGTTAGAGATTGTTAAAAACAATAAAAGTGTTTTTATGGCTAATAACTGGGATATCGGATGTACTGATTTAATTACACATAAAATCATCACAAAAGAAGGGCCAATTATGATAAAACCCAGAAGACAATCCATCAATTTAGAGGAGAAAATAAATGCTGCTATAAAAAATTTAGAAAATAATGATATCATAAGAAGATGTAATTCACCTTTGAATACGCCGTTAGTATGCGTGTGGAAAAAAGACAAAAAAGATATCAGACTTTGTTTAGATTTTAGACAGCTTAATAAGATTGCTGAAAGACAAGCTTTTCCTATGCCGAATGTAGAAGAAATTCTAGATACATTACATGGATCTAAGTACTTTAGTTCTATAGACCTTGGGAACGCTTATTATCAAGTGAAATTGGATATAGAATCGCAAGAAAAGACAGCATTTTCTACTAAAGAAGGGCAATTTTGTTTTAATAGAATGCCTTTTGGCATTGCGGCGGCAACGGGTACATTCCAAGAATTAATGACAAAAATATTGAAAGATCTATGGAAAGAAGAAGTTATGGTGTATTTAGACGATATTTTAATTTTTTCAAGAACAATTGAAGAACATTACAATGTGTTTGGAAAGGTTCTAGAGAAAATAAGGGAAGCTAAATTGAGAATCAATCCAGAAAAATGTCAGTTATTAAAGAGCGAAGTAAAGTTTTTAGGGCACATTATTAACAGCCAAGGGATTCGGACAGATCAAAGTAAAATTGAGACTATTAAATCATTTCAGAGGCCTAAGTGTATAAAGAATTTGAGAAGCTTTTTAGGTATATGTAACTATTATCGGAGATTTATTAAGGAATATGCAACAAAATCAAGAACGCTAGAAAGCATATGTGGAAGCAATAGTGAAAAAATAATCTGGACTGAGGAATGTGAGAAAGCTTTCGAAGAAATGAAAATGGCGTTGACTACAGCGCCAATTCTCGTATTTCCAGATTTTAAGAAAGAATTAATATTAGATACAGACGCAAGCTTTGATACAATTGGAGCTGTATTATCACAAAGAGATGAAATGGGACATGAACACGTTATTGCATATGGATCCCATGCAATGAGTAGCCATGAAAGAGGATATTGTATAACACGAAAAGAGCTTTTGGCAATATATTATTTCTGTCGCCATTTCAACCATTATTTATACGGTAAACGGTTTGTTTTGAGCACTGATCATAAAGCAATAACTTTTATGTTAACGACAAAGAAGCCTATAACAGCACAGTTCCAAACGCGGATAAATTACTTGAGCAGGTTAGACATAAAAATGGAGTTTAGAAAAGGTACGGCGATTACGAATGCAGATATGCTGTCTAGAAATACATGCGGAAAATGTGTACAATGTTTGATGGACCATGATAACCCCAAATCAGGGCGATTAAAAACTAGATTGTTAACATTGATGACCGAAAATAATAGAAATGAATGGCAAAGAGATAATGCAGAAATACAAGATATAAAAGATCAAATAAATGAAAGGAAAAATAATAAATATATGTTAAAAGGAAATATTATCTATACCAATCAAAACAAAATATGGATACCAGAAACAAAAAGACGAGAAATGATTAAGGAAAAACATTTATTATTATGCCACACAGGAGTAGAAAAAGTTATGAAATATATTAGGTACAATTTTGATATGGAAGATTTGCTAAATGAAGTAAAAGAGACTATTTCAATATGTGAAGCATGCCAGAAAAACAAAGTTTTAACTACAAAGTCAAAAGAAAAAAACCAAGTAATTCAAGCTTCAGAACCTATGGAGAAAATATACATGGATATTTGCGGTCCATTAAGAGAAACATTCAGAGGAGAAAAATATATTTGTGCAATAATCGATTATTACAGTAAATACATATCTCTAACTCCTATTAGAAAGCAAGATGAAAATACAATAAAGGCAGTTTGGTTAAATAATTGGATATTGAAATTTGGAGCCCCTAAGGAACTACATGTTGATTGTGGAAAGAATTTCGAAGCAAATAGCATTAAAGAACTAGCAAAGGCAGCAGGAATTGAGTTAATATTTTCGAGTCCGTATCATCATAATACTAATGGTGTAATTGAAAGACAATTTCGTACTATAAGAGACTATATTAACGCGTCACTCAGAGAAGGAGTTAAAAAAAGCTGGGCAGAATTAATACCTGATATAGAATACGGTTTAAATGCGACAGCTCAAAAAACTACTGGAGTGAGACCAGCAGAAATTATATTTGGAAGAAAGATTAATAGATCGCAATGGCATAGTAATAATGAAGTGGATAGAAATGAAATCATGCGGAAATTAGAGGCTAAAAGATAGCAAGCGAAAGAAATTGGCAAAACTAGGAACTTAGAAGTGGGGGACAAAGTATTGGTGAGACAAGAAATTAGAAACAAAGATCACGAGAGATATGAAGGACCATACACAGTAATAAAACGAAATCATGAAAGAAGTTACTTATTAACAGACGAAAACGGGAGGAAAATAACGAGGAATATAGAAAAGTTAAAGCATTTTAAAGAAGGGGGATGTAAGGAGTCTCTATGTAAGGAATCTCTATATAAAATTATTATGGTTAAATGGTAGAAGTGAGATCAGTTAGTAGAAATAATTATTTCTGTTAAATTTTTATATTTAAATTCTATATTAAATTATATCATATTATATATAATTATATTAAATTAAATCAATTAAATGTATGACCGGTAATTACATTAATATTAATAATTATCACGCCTCGGTGTTTAAATACGCTAGTAAACGGCACAATTTTGAAGTTGTTATAAAAATAAATGCTTGAAGAAGACTTGAATTTAATTGCGTCTAACATTACTAAAATTAGATTAATATTGAATTAATATTATTTATTTTATATATAAAGTCAAACGTTAGACTGGCCAAGAGGCAACGTGACGCATTTCTTAGTGAAATTTAGGAGTGCTTAATAAATATTGAGTTCACCTATAAATATTGAAATATCAGAGGATTAGAAAGAGATTAGAAAAGAGAAAGAACCAGAAGTTTATTGAGAATAAGATTGACAACAGTGATCTAGAAAACTTTGGAAATAAATTGGGCAGATTGAGATTTGAAAGAAAGTTATTGCATGAGATTTAAATCAATTCGAAAGATATTAGCTCAAACAATGTTGGAAAACCCAAGACAAAAAAAAATTAATAAGAAAATTTAATTTAAAGCGGCTTCCTGTTTGTTTATAAAGTAAAACCCTGTTTTTATTTATTTCACTCAAATATTGATTTATAAATAAATTGATTAATAATGAAAATAATAAAGGAACTTATCGACAAATTGTAAAGCTTAATAATTATCAATAAATCTTTTATTTTCTTATTTACTGATTGATTATTTTGAAATTCAAATTATGTATCTTCATTTTCGACTATAGATCAATATTTTTTTATTTTTTTTGCATTTTTTGAAGTGTTTGTCGAACAATATTATTTTACTTGAGAAAATAAAGATGAAAGGTTTGTGAGTTTTGATAAAAGAGAATGTAGCTAAATGCAACACAGATTAAATGCCGAGCAGTTTTTTAAGACCATTATTTCTCAAAGTGACAAATTGGCAGAACAATTAAACATCCAGTTGACAATTCCCAGACAATGTAAGAGGCAAACACACCGTTCAAATAATGGTGGTTCAACTGTTGAAGAATACTTACGAAGATCTGTCTTTATACCATACTTGGATTCAATCATCTCATCGTTGGAGAGCAGGTTCAATGACAAAAACAAAATCAATTTTAGTCTATTTTCACTTCACCCAGTGGAAATGTTGAAACTTTCAAAAGATGAATTCAAAACTCACACAGAAAACATCATAATGGAGTATCAAATTGAAAACTTTGATGCTTAGGCAAGCACTTGGTTTGAGATGTGGTCAAATAAAAAGTCGGATTTTGAAATCATAAGTCGCGATGGAATGGTGGATTTATTACAATTCACAGACCTTTTTCCAGCTATTAAGAAAGTAGTTCTTATTGCTTTAAAATTGCCAGTGTTAACTTGCACGATTGAAAGATCATTTAGCACACTGAGAAGAGTCAAAAAGTGGCTAAGGTCAACAATGTGTGAAAATAGACTTTCTAGTCTTTGCATGATGAGTGTTCATCGTGACAGAATCAATGACAGTAAAAAAAGCGAAAAGTAATGGACAAAGGGATCAATCAATTTGGTCAAGATCACAGACGTTTGCAGTTTCTTTTCAAAAAGTAATATTTATGAATAAGTCTGTAATTTTGTTTTATAATTGAATCAATATTTATGGAAAATATACAACAAAGAACTTTTTTTATGTTTTTTGATTCTGTTAATCTCTTAAATCACATTAATGTTTCAACGATAAAAATGACTTTAATTGAAATCATCAATATACTATTATTAATCTGATTGTATATAGTAACAATTTTCTTTTCGTAAATGAGCATAACAAGTATTTAAATGATACTAATTGTTGTATGTTTAAGGATTACATTAATATGTAGAAGTTCTCTACTTTGTTTTTTTGCCCCTCCCTTTGGAAAAATTCCTGCGGACGCCCATGTTGCCGTCTACAGTTTGGACAGCTGTGGTATAGAGTGTATATCATTGTGCTTTCAAAGAATAACATTAAAATGAGTTAAATTTTTTCTTTTTTTATAGTGTGATTTATATTTTTCTTATATTACGGAAGGTGAATCTCAATGGAGTTTGGTATATAAAATATTCGGATATATCCATTTATACTATTTTGTTGTATTGCGTAACTTTCCCCATGCCTACAAGCAATATAAAATATTGGCTGACATTGTCACATATGGGACTATTTTGTCGGTAAATTTATAGAATACAGTTACATTTGCTATTCAGGGAGCTCATGAAATCCGCAGAGTCAGGATTTCTAGGCTAAGCACCTTTTGCCTTCCTATGCGACAGACTATATATTCGGGTCATATTAGAAAATTTGAAGACTTTAAAGAATAAATGCAAAGCGTTTAATATAAATTTGTATAAAGATATTAGTAAGCGAACAGTTCGTCATGCCAACGTTACCGACTCGTTATTACCAAACACCTGCAGGGGGGAGGGGGACTAGAATATTTCATTATTCAAATTGTCAAGGAAACTCCAAATTAGAATCAAAACAAATTTCAAATTTTTATTTATCATTTTGTTTAAATTTCCCGCATGTAAGGGCGAGCGCAATTTGATATAACGAAATGAAATCTCTGGAAAATAATCTCGAAATGAATACTAGAAATGCATTTTTACAAATCCAACAGATAGTGAGGACGGCTGCTTCTGCTTTATAATACAATCTGAGGAATCCTGAACAGTGAGAGAGGAAATAAAATGTCTTTTATGCGTCAGTGAGTTATCCGCTGAGTGAGTTCGCGTTTCTCTGATGAAATGTTGAGCCAGCTCGTGAGATGTCTTGGAGTCTGAGGCGTTCAATTACTAGCTGCTATTAACAAGTGAGCAGAGCACGCCACTCGGCGCACAACAGACAAATCACTGGAAAACTGTCAGCAGGTTCCGCAACTTCAGCTGGAATGACTGGCACCATTTTCCTCCTTCGCTAGCTCCAGCATCCAGTTGAAATCTTTGAAGAATTCAGGCAGTGGCTGATCGAGTTTGGCTATATTTTTGTAAATCGGTTTTTTCCACGACTGGTGGAGATTTTTCCCCACTGAAAAGGCTTCGAAAAATTCTCTGAGAGTTATTTGAACTGTGATCATGAATTCTTTGGGAACCTGTGGTGATAAAGGTCATTATTATTTGGTTTGATTGCGTAATTGGGTCAATAATTTTATATTCAAAAAATGTATGACCCACCCAACCCCCCTAATTGTATTGCCAAGTAATAAATAATATTAACAATAATAATAATAATAATAATAATAATAATAATAATAATAATAATAATAATAATAATAATAATAATAATAATAATAATAATATTTATAATAATAATAATAATAATAATAATAATAATAATAATAATAATAATAATAATAATAATAATAATAATAATAATAATAATAATAATAATAATATTTATAATAATAATAATAATAATAATAATAATAATAATAATAATAATAATAATAATAATAATAATAATAATAATAATAATAATAATAATAATAATAATAATAATAATAATAATAATAATAATAATAATAATAATGATAATAATATTAATAATAATAATATTAATAATAATAATAACAATAACAATAATAATAATAATAATAAATTTAATGAAAATTTCCCCACAGCCCTTGCGTGATATGCGTGCCTGATTTACATAATTTATGACAGCTTGTGTATAGAAAGTGCGGCACGGAAAAGCGCTTGTTGTGATTGGCTGATAAATCACTGTGACCCTTCCATGGATATTCATGAACCTTCTAGCTACTGGGCCGGTTATATTTCATATGAAAATCGCGTAAAGTATTTGCTGTCATAAAACCAAAATGAAAATCACCTCGATTTGACGGTTTTTATTGAAATGTGTCATGAGATTTTTGAATAGCTCGCATTCTTCAGTGACAAACAATTCCGACGAGTATTTGATGCCACTGGAAATGGATCGCTGGACGGCCTTTTCCATCTCGCTGTAGTAGAACTCGCTATTAAATGAATGTCAAATTAGCAGCTCTATTATGCTATCGGTTAGGAAACTAACCGAAAATTACTGAACCATTTCACCAACTGGGCCGTGTTCTGCTTGTAGAATATGATGTCGGGAAAGAAATTCTTGAGCATCTGTGAGTTGGGATACCTCGTATAGAGGAACATTAATTTGGCCTTCCTCAAATGGATCGGTGTTAGAGTATATTTCTAGCCAGGGAATAATCATTCAATTATAATGGGAATAGGACAAACCTTTGGGTCATTGGTCACATCCTCGGATGCTGACGATTGTGAGGAACTGGAACATCGGGTATCCATGCAGGTCTCCAATACAGACTCGTCTGTAGCATGCATATTAGTTGTAGTCTCGATTGACACTCGCTTCATTAACCGCGAATCTGTGACTTTGGTTCGCTTTCTTCTTTTGCTAGTGGAACATTGAGGACTGTCAGATATTCTCGATATATTTTCTCTGTCACTCATTATTAAGGAATTGGATAATTTATCTAGGGGTTCTCGAGGTTGGAATTTGTGCATCATTCTTGTTGATAAATCAGGAAAATAGCGCCGAGACTCCTGGATAGATGGGAATAATACTGTTGGCATTGCCACACATTGCTCTGTAAATTGGAATTGGCCCGTATGGCGGAACGCGAATTTCCAAGCCGTATTCATCGAGTCATAATTGCTAAAATGGTTCAAATACGTCAATTCAGATCGCTTTCTGAAAGCCTCGTCGAGACTTTTATGAAAATCTAAATTCGTAGAATGAATTTCAGTTTTGTCCTTGTCCGAATTCTGTGAAAGGAGGGACTGTATAAAGGTGTGCATTTTCCCGAAATTGATAGCATCGCAAATTCCAAATACGGGATTTTTGGCATTGTCGTTGGAAGGAGCCTCGTTTAGTTCGGAATCATTTGATAAATTTATTACGTCTTTTGCATTGGAGTACTTGTCTGTCTTTATTGACAGATCAAGAGGCTGTTCTTTAAAGTCTGATTTTTCATGACCTTCGAGAAAACTTAAAACGGAATACTTCGCTCCTTCCCCAGCAGAATAAATGCTTTTTTTGTAGCTAGTCATTTCGAATCTTGAAAATCTTTTGTGAAAAATTTAATTTCCCTTAAAACAAGTCACTTCGATCTTGAAATCAAGCGCTCAACTGATATGGGAAAAGATTTATTCTTCTTATATCTTCCACAGCAACCTGATTGGTCAGAATTGGTTGATGACAGTTTGTAAGCAGTGTACAGATGGCAGAAGCGCACAGCAAAATGTAATTTTGAGTAATTTGATTGGTTAATTTCTTTGATGGAAATTCTCCCTTTGTTAGTATACTCGATGAGCCTGATTGCATATACCGAGGCAATTATAATTATATTATTATTATTATTATTATTATTATTATTATTATTATTATTATTATTATTATTATTATTATTATTATTATTATTATTATTATTATTATTATTATTATTATTATTATTATTATTATTATTATTATTATTATTATTATTATTATTATTATTATTATTATTATTATTATTATTATTATTATTATTATTATTATTATTATTATTATTATTATTATTATTAATATTATTATTATTTTATTATTATTATTATTATTATTATTATTATTATTATTATTATTATTATTATTATTATTATTATTATTATTATTAATATTATTATTATTTTTATTATTATTATTATTATTATTATTATTATTATTATTAATATTATTATTATTTTATTATTATTATTATTATTATTATTATTATTATTATTATTATTATTATTATTATTATTATTATTATTATTATTATTATTATTATTATCTTTACCATCATTACATTGTGCATAATATATATATATATATAAATATAATAAAAAACTAATAGCAAAAATTAATTAGAATATTTAATTAGTTGCGCGTTAAATATCAATCACAAATGATGCATTTGTTGCATGAAAATGTGCACCATCTTCACTGAAAGTAGCCTTTCATCTGGTTCTGCTCCAGTGGCTTGCAACTCCTTGGAATGATCTCAATATTTGACTCTTTCATTTCCACCGCTGGGAGAAAAAAGAATTTTGGGTCATAAACTAGTTCTGATCTGGGTGGATGGAAACCATTTCGTTGTATCAATAATTTCTATGGCAGCTTGATTGTAAGTTGTGGAAGCACGTTGTCAAAGCACAGATGCCGCCCGGAATAAACCTTGAATTCGACGCGACCAAGCTTGAAACATTTCTTTTTTGCGTTTGTGCCGTCCTTTCCAAGACAAATCCTCGCTCCGGTGAATTTGTCATTGTATCAATCTGAGAATCGAAATTCAAAATTGCTACATTTTTTCTGAAAAAATTCAACTTCTTGAATTGTGGAGTTTAAAGATCGCAATTAATGATAATAATAATAATAATAATAATAATAATAATAATAATAATAATAATAATAATAATAATAATAATAATAATAATAATAATAATAATAATAATAATAATAATAGTAATAATAATAATAATAATAATAATAATAATAATATTATTATTATTAATATTATAAGAACTTTAATTTCTTCCAATTTCACCACTGATTATTTAATCCATTGAATTAAAAAGAGAGTTTGAAGACTATAAATCAGTAATATATCGATGTTTGTTGATATAAACAACTGAGTATCAACAAACATCGATATATTACTGATTTATAGTCTTCAAACTCTCTTTTTAATTCAATAATAATAATAATAATAATAATAATAATAATAATAATAATAATAATAATAATAATAATAATAATAATAATAATAATAATAATAATAATAATAATAATAATAATAATAATAATAATAATAATAATAATAATAATAATAATAATAATAATAATAATAATAATAATAATAATAATAATAATAATAATAATAATAATAATAATAATAATAATAATAATAATAATAATAATAATAATAATAATAATAATAATAATAATAATAATAATAATAATAATAATAATAATAATGAAATTGATAATAGGGCTGGCCGGACCCGGTGGTGATTCAATCGGACTGGCTTAAGCGGCATCTGTGTGATGAGCGGCAAGGACAATGATAATAATGGCAACGACAAGGACAAATGAGACCAGCAACGGAATATGATGATAATGATAATGATAATGATGATTATAATATAAATATAAATAGTAATAATAATAATAATAATATTAATTCATACCCATAATTATTCACCACTAGCCATAGTCATATCCATACAATACTGACAACCTCCCTCTCCCCCTCCCCTACCGAAGACAGCTATTCTTCTACAAACAAATGTTGCAATATCAAGAAATTATTATTATTAATATTATAATAATAATAATTATTATTATTATCGTCATTTTATTCCTGTAATTATAATAATTTCTTATTTCACAAAAGATATAATAATAATAGTCCTAGAACAATACATCTCCAAAAATGCTTCCTCATGGGAGCAGTAATCGTAGTAGAATAGTTGAACAACTATCTATATTGTTATTCCTTCATTCACTCTCCATGTCTGCCACGGAATATCGTGATATATTCTTTATGTTTTCTCTGACATTATCACGTTGGTTGCCTGAATTCTAGCAATCCTCCAGGTCTCCTTTACGCAGCTCCTCCGCTGGATTATCTCATGACTTCCCATCAACTAATTCTTCATTATCTTTCATCATAAACTCATTTGTCCTTTTCATCATTTTTAATTACTTGAAATTACCTCTAAGAATTTCCCGGCAAATAGTTTTCCCAATGAATAATTTCTTGTTATTTTATTTGGGTTTTGGTGTTGCGTAAATGCAGTTCTACAATGGGCTTTATTCATTTGCCATTGGTGGTACATAATCAGTTCCATTTGATGGGTTATGCCTACAATTTATACGGGCATTCCTTTCAATATATACACTCTACAATTTATGTCGCTTTCTATCCACGCTTGACTGACCAAGAAGAAACATATAGTCAATTGGGGTTTACACAGTCCTGCTATGCCAATTAAGGTTACGGGGGATCCTTGATTAGCATTTGACATGTAACGTATCCAATATTAAATGCTCAATATAATAAACGAAGGTATCAAATAGCTCGGGGAAAAAAATAGGAAAATATAAATATGTCAAAAGATAAGAAATACTATTAGAAAGGTACATTGGAAATGTCCTTACATTTCCACTTTGATATATATTAATTTATCTGACCGTTACCCATATAATATTATTATAATAAATGAAATAAATATGGCAATGATTTAATTATTAGAAAGCGACATCTATTGGAGTGACTTGCTGCCATCTCTGTATTTGATTTCTTGATATGCACAATAAGAGCTGTAGGTGCAATATTGGCATGTCTCATTTCAATATTTTATTAGATATTTCTTATATCTATTGGGAACGTGTGATATGTGAAAGTTTGTTGATAAGATTATTGCATTTATATATTATTATTGTTGTTGTTGTTGTTGTTGTTGTTGGGTTGGTTGTTGGGTTTGTTGTTGTTGTTCTTTTCAACTGTATTGAATGGTTAATTTATTAAGATAATTAAATTTATCTTTATTTTTTTTATTTTATTGATTGATTGCTAAAATACGTATTAATAAAAAATCATTTGAAAAAATTTATAAATAAATTTTTGAAAAATATTTAATTTAAAAAATAATTAGTTACTTAAATTGAGTTTGAAAATTTTTTACTTTTGCGATTTGTTTATTATTAATCGATAATATCTATTTGATGATGACAGGAAAACTTTTGAAATATATCGTAAAACTTTTGTTTGACTGACACTTTTTAATAATTATTATAATTATTATTATTATTATTACTATTATTATTATTATAATTATAATTATTATTATTATTATTATTATTATTATTATTATTATTATTATTATTATTATTATTATTATTATTATTATTATTATTATTAATTAAATGATTAAATAATAATAATATTGAGATTTGTGAGTACGTTTGGGTTGCAACCAGAAAGGATGAATCCGATAATTAAGTTGGCTCTAAGAAGAGTGGAGAAATCCGTAGATATTTGTATGGAAGATAGGCCGCCCATGAAGCGTTGCAAAAGATCGCCATGTGTGAAATTGCAATTATCGTCGAACTGACGAGGCGAGCGAGCACCTTATCAGATCAAAAGGTCGTTTTGAAAAAACTTCCGCCCCTACTAAAGAATCAATTTCTCAATATCCCTTCTTCTTACATGACTACTTCCGTTACTCGACACTAAATTAGATGAAATAAACAATAAAAGAGATTTTGAATCAGAGTCGTCTTTGAGATCTGCAATTTATTGAGGGAACGAACGGGAGAGCTCAGCATAACTGGGTGATGCTGGCTACTGCTGACATTGGGGATGTAAGACACAGCACTTAACTTACTATGAAACAGCCTTTGAGACTTTCATTAGAACTGCAGCTTCAATCGCTACTGCTTTTATGCAGACACAATGGATGAGGCAGCGCGGGCCGGACTGAGGGCTCGGTTAATTGTTTCTTTGATTATTTAATTCATGTTCTCAAGTCAGCAATTATGTGTTTTGCATTTCCCTAATGAATGAAACTCGTGGTCATCGCCGCTGATAGAAATTTCCATCGCAGATTCTCTATGGCATTTATCACAGAGATGAGGATGTTCGTTTGTGGACATGCCTCGGTGCTACGGACAATGAGTCTCGTGTATCAGATGTATCAGAATTCTCTAACCCCTCCTGGCCGTCCATGACCATCTCGGCAAGAAACTTCTGTCCATTATTTCCCAACAAAGAAATCAATCTTGTGTCCCTAGCAAATGTAACAACCTGCTCAATGCCTATTATTAAGGGAAAAAGAATTTTTTTTCATGTAACAAAATCGAGATTCCCTTATTATAGAATTGAGCTTCTTGGTTGAATTTGCATGGGAGAGATATTGCACAAAGGGTAGCGTTATTTCGATATTATTAACAATTATATTTTATATTTTATTATTTATAGGACCTATATCTACCAGTGGATGCCAATAAGTGATTTTAATTTAATTAATTAATTATATTAATATATAATGATGACTATTATTACTAATAATGATTATAATAATTATAATAATAATAATAATAATTATAATAATTATAAATAATAATAATAATAATAATTATAAATAATAATAATAATAATAATAATAATAATAATAATAATAATAATAATAATAATAATAATAATAATAATAATAATAATAATAATAATAATAATAATAATAATAATAATAATAATAATAATAATAATAATAATAATAATAATAATAATAATAATAATAATAATAATAATAATAATAATAATAATAATAATAATAATAATAATAATAATAATAATAATAATAATAATAATAATAATAATAATAATAATATAATAATAATAATAATAATAATAATAATAATAATAATAATAATAATAATAATAATAATAATAATAATAATAATAATAATAATAATAATAATAATAATAATAATAATAATAATAATAATAATAATAATAATATGATATTTCAATTTAAGAATCATTTTGTTAGTGCGCAAGATGGATACTGGCAGCAATTAGAGAGCGACCCTAACTTTCTCATTAAGTATTTATGGAATGAGATTGTGCCAACAAATTTCTATGAGGAAATCTAATTAACTAGCCGTTACTTGTACTAATTTACCATATCATCCTCATCATCACCGCCACGGTCACTACCACCCTCCCCGCCACCCTCACCGTCATCCTCACCGTCATCCTCACCGTCATCCTCATCACCAGAGTCCTCATCACAACACCAGCACAATTATATATCTCCCGAAATAGCGCAACTGGCAGAAACAAGAAGTTCTACTCCCTCCTCACCAATAAAGAAAGGAAAATGAGCCGGTACCTACATCTGCGTAATAAGCTAATTACCCTAATGGTCTGTTAAATATTGATGAGGTAGATAGAACGAATACCAGAATGAAAAGTTAAGACTGGGCAAGGCAATGTCTTATGGGAAATACAACTAAAACGGTGTCTTAATATCCTATTCACAATATTGTCATTGCATCGGGCATAAGAAATAGATAAAGAT
The DNA here is from genome assembly GCA_959609185.1 of Schmidtea polychroa. Classification (NCBI taxonomy): domain Eukaryota; kingdom Metazoa; phylum Platyhelminthes; order Tricladida; family Dugesiidae; genus Schmidtea; species Schmidtea polychroa. The sequence continues at coordinate 13,124 of CAUHTR010000899.1, read as the reverse complement.
GGAATGAACAAATGAGGAATTTCATAGAGCAGCCAGCAAGTTTTCTCTATTGAATCGCGGTTTATTAAATGGGGCATCTCATATATTTCCGTTGATCGCTTCAATCTAATGCTGTCAGTTTTTCCCATTTCCATTGTCCATGAGAACAAGCCCAAGCATTTGATGCTGGATTTTGTAGATGAAACTTTGGCTCAATGGGAATGATTTGCATGTTTGTTGAAATGTTTTCACCACCTACCCCTGCCATCCCCTGCCCTCCCCTGCCCTCCCCCTGCCCCTGTCAATTTATTGCTCTGAGGTTCACGTTGAGTAACTGGGAATCCACTGATTCATTTGGCTTACTTCCTCAATCTGGCCATTCTTATAAGCTCATATTTGGGTTCCAGTGGATAATAATGTAATTTTGTGCGGCAATGGATGACTATTTCATTATTATTTCCTAAATGTTATCAAATGTTTTCAATATAATTAAGGAAAATATTGGTGAAGACTGGCAGACATTGACCTATGGGCAACATGCTTAGCGATGTGATTGCTTTGGCTATACTAATGATCCAAGTACCTCCATAATCTGTACATATACCCAGCTGCCATATATCCTTATCAACTAGGAATTCATAAAGGGGGATACCTAGTTATTTATATTCCTCCAAGATTTTTGTTTCAAATGAGTCTTCGTTCTTTCATTTGAATGAGAGTTGGCGATCACAGTACTCCTCCTTTCTACGGATTTTTATTAAGGAGTTTCATGAGCAAATATTGTAAAAGTTGTAGCAACTGAATAGGAACGAAACAAAGATAAGATGCCAACAAGGTAAAGAGAAAGGATTTATACTGTGGTCTAATCCTATTGTAATAAGGCAGAATAGAGATAAAAATAATGCTATATTATATGTGTAACAGCAAATGGATTATTGAAATAAATAATAAACAATGATCTAATCTGAGGACATTCAATAATAATCAATCGGACATGCAAGCATTCATATGCATGAATTATATTGGTAACATAATATGATATGTATAGGGGGAGGGGAGGGGGAAGGGGAGGGGAGGGGGAGGGGGAGGGGAGGGGGAGGGCGCTCAGGCAATCACATATCATAATGCAATTACAATATAGCTATTTTATTTATTATATTTTTTATCGCCACATATATAAATATCAAAAATGTTTTTTTGTTTAAATAGGTGATAAAATATCTTATCAATGCTCATATCTGATCATTTCCATAGGAAAAAATAAACATTCATATGTAAAGGGAAATGAGGAAAAAATAAAAATGTTTATTATTAAAATCGGCTGTGGATTATTTGTCATGGAGTTGCAAGATTCAGGCCTAGGAAGATGGGGAATTTACTGGTAGAAATCTCTCAGAAATCACTTCAATAAATATCCCAATGACTCCTAAAACTAGAATGGAAATGGTTAGAAATACAATTAGCAACTCGGTTAGATAAGGTCAAAGATCGGTTTGAATATATTTTAAGGAAGAACTACTTTTACAAATAAACTAAGTTTAAAGATGTGATACGCTAAGTTTGTTAATAGAGATTCATCTTCCGTTTTTACTTTATATTCAGGAGATTAGGGAAAGCATGAATAAGTCTTCACTAAAGAAATGACATATAAAAATGACCTGCATAAAATCCGATAATAGTGTCATACCTGACGCACCTTTTCATACCTCCTTACTACTTACTAAATAACAGTAATCAATAAATATTCCACTACTAAATAAAATGGGATTTTAAATATTGTGTAATTATTAATTATTTTTATTATTTATTTATTTAAATTATTTTTTGATAATTATTAATTTGTAATTATTTTAACTTTATTAATTAATTACTTTATTTAAATATTTATTTTTATTAAATTCATTTTATTTTTATTAATTATTTATTTTTTTTATTTATGATCCTTTTTTATTATTATTAAAAGTCTAATATTTTTGTTGTATAATCAGTTATAGGGGGCTCGCACAAGCCCTTTGTTAATTTTTTTTGATTATCTAAGATCTAAAAGTTTGCATTTTTCAAATATTTTATCAAAATTATCGAAGTCCCATTCAAAATTTCCACGTGGAAACTTTTGACTTAATTGATATCGAATTTATAAAAGTTTTGTATTTATATCGGTTAATACATGATCCTTGTTTACGAACGTCAAACCACCACGAATTCCTTTATCCAAAAAATTATAAATTTTCATTTCTTGCATTAACTCAGTAGGCTCAACTATGGTCATCAGGGCGGATGACCATTACATCCCAGGAATACTGAAGAAATTCAATGGTTCTAACCAGTTATGATTTATTGATTTGCCTCGGAATTACTGAAAAAGACAGCAAAGTTAACATCCAGTTTCAAGTACAGCAGCATATAATCCAATAAGATGATACACTTTGTCTTTTCTCATATTTTCTTAGCTTTATTAATATTTCATCTTCTATAGCTCTATCCCAAATTGGTGATCTCTAACCTTATCTAGTATATTTTTCTTGCATAAATAACAATGTATCAAACGAAGATTCCCCATCCAATGTAAGTGGCATTATTGCTTTTACCTGCGGTTTCTATAATACGGAAACACAAATTTTGTCACATTATCCGTCACTTTCTTCAAAAATTCATAAACAAATTTTGACCAATGAATTGATGATAACTCGATATTCCAGTGAAATTATTGATTAACAGTATCCAGATTATATTTGCATATGTTTTTAATGATATTTTTCATCCAGATGTAAAATACATTTGACATCTGAATAAATAACGAATGGGAGTATTATTATTTTTGATTTATCTTTGAATTCCAAATTGTTATGTTTTACATTGCAGGTGCTTCCATATCACTACTGTCTAGAATGCACGGGAAACCTTCATATGGTCATCAATCGCATGCATTATTTGGACAGGAAGACGGACCTGTCAGCAACGTACGACATGGTAAACAAACGTTTAATCCAGCGCCAATAAAGTTGGATAATGGCGCGGTGGAAGTACTTCATGAATGATTTCGTGTCACTAGCAACATCACTAGGATTTTATTTTTCAATTGTAGATTGTGAGCCCAGCAGATACTGTATCTGAAAGAAATATTCTGTTTGCAACGCGTTAAACTCGATGTTCTTAGAACAAGGTATAATTGAAGAGATTCTGAAAGACAATGGACTGAGTTTACACTTTCAAGAATTCAGAAACTTTGCAGATATGTGTGATGTCTGGATAAAATATCGTTACACCCATAAACCAAAATGGAATGGCGTACCAGAAAGAAACCACATAACCATAAAGCGAATATTTGGGGGGGTACTTCCGTGTTATCTTACCCCCAAAAATTAAATTAAAAAAGAACATATATAATTATTATATTTATTTTCTAAATCACAGAGTTTGTAAATGGTCATCCAGGTGGCCAGAAAACCACAATGTCGTTGAGAATAGTGTCGAACACATCGGCACTGTAGCTTAGAACACGTTTGCGCCACATAAACTCACATAAACTCACATAAACTCACATAATCACATAAATCACAGATAGCCTTAATAAATTCATGTTCAATAATGCTCAATAACGTCATCAATAATGTATTCTCTCATTTTTTATATTGTTATTTTAATTGTATTTTATAATTTAATTTTTGGGGGTAAGATAACACGGAAGTACCTTAGCGGGATCAGGCTGCAACCTTCTTAAGGCTGTTTTCTTCTATAACATTACGCCACATCTAGATTTAGACAATGAAATCGTCCCATCAAAGGTGTACTTAAGTAGAAATGGGCTTCGGTTGCAGCAATTATTGACGAATAAACACTTTTGTCAATATGTAAATATTTTCACATAGCGTTTATATTATATAACAACTTGTTTAAATGAAAGATTGTCGATTAATCAGATCAGCATAAATGAAAATATATTAATTATTATTAATTATTATTAATTATTTTCAAAGCCAATAATATCTCGGAAGCAGTATAAAAAGAATGATCTTTGTTATGAATATTTGTTTTATGATTAGTTTGTGAGTATGTGTGAGTGTGTGTGTGAGTGTGTGTGTGAGTGTGTGTGTGACAAAGAAATTTGTTGGACCCAGCTGAGTCACTATTAGAAGCTGCTAACACATCTTCTAAATTAATTTTTAAATCCGGTTCAAAGTATTTATTTAATGACATAATAAAATATTAAAATTTCGATATTTAAAATATATTTATTTAAAAATGATATACTAAACAAACTCCTTTTAAAAAGCTTATTTAATTTTTCAATTTAAAAATTATTTTAAAAGTTATTTTAACAGTCCATTATTTATCATTTAAAATTATCTTAATAAATTATTGAAATATTTAATTCTCAGCTGAAAATACCTCACATCCCCCTTCTTTAAGAAATTTCTTCATCTTCATCCAACTTTGGTCTTGTAGCAGATATCGGCGATCATGGATCTACTGAATTATTCTGTATGGCCCTTCGTATCTTTCCTTGTCTTTGCGTTGTTTCTCGTGTATCTTCTTTTTGTGAAATCGGCGTTTTATTATGAAATTGTTCTCGAGCTATTTTTCTTCCAAATACTACTTTTGCGGGACTTTGCCCAATTGATTTGTGAAATGTTGCATTCATGGTAAATTCAATCTCTGGTATGATCTCTGCCCAATCTGTTCTACTTTTTTCTTTTAATGATGCATTTATATAGTCTCATATTGTCCTGAATTGACGTTCTATCACACCATTTGTATTATGGTGGTATGGACCTGAAAAGCATAGTGTAATTCCCATTGATTGTGTAAAATCTTTCATTGTCTTAGATTCAAATACTTTTCCACAATCTGTGTGAATTTCCTTTAGTGCTCCAAATCTAAGAATCCATTTTTGTAGTATTGTTTCCTTCACCGTTTCCTCATCCTGTTTAGCGACAGCAGTCAAAGAGATATATCTGCTAAATTGATCAATCATTGCGACTATATATCTTTTCTTTCTGAATGTTTCTTGTAATGGACCACATATATCAATGTACACTTTCTCTCACGGCTCCTCTGCTGTCAATTTTATTATCTCTTCCTTCATCTTTGTTGTCACAACTTTCATTTTTTGACATGCCTCACATTGTCCAATTGTTTCTTCTACTGATTCTTTCATGTCTCCCATATCGTAATTGTCCGCTATATATTTTGTCACCTTTTCTGCTCCTGTGTGTGATAGCAAACTATGCTTACTTTTTATCATTTCTTGTCTTTTGTCTCTAGGTATCCATATCTTACCCTCTAGAATTTTCACCACGTTGTCTACCAGTATAAATTTCCAACTTGAATCCTGTGCTATTTCTTTTTTATTTGTTCTATTTCTTTTTGTCACTTATAATCTTCAGCTTTTTTTCATTGTGTTTATTCTTCGGGTTTTCATTCTTTCCACTGTCGCATCTTCGTGTGCCAATAAACATTGTGTGCATATTCTTCATGTACTCCTTGACAACATATCTGCACTTACATGATCACTACCTTTTCTATACTCTATTTTATTATCCACACTACTGAGGTAGTTAATCCATGTCTGAAATTGCATTGTTATTGGTTTCATTGTGGATAACATAAACGTGATAGCTATATGGTCCGTTCTCAAAATGAACCGTTTTCCATATAAATAATGATTGAAGTGTTGACAAAAATAATAGATTGCCAGCAACTCTTTCCTTGTTATGCAATATCCCTTTTCATGATTGCTCATTGCATGAGAACCGTATGCTATAACCTTTTCGGACCCGTTGTCGTCATTCTGTGATAATACTGCTCCAATTGTGTCAACTCGCATCAGTATCCAGATGAATTCTCTTTCGAAATCAGGAAACCCTAGAATAGGTGAGGACACTAAAGCATTTTTCATATTTTCGAATGCGATGTTGCATCCTTCAGCCCAAATTAATTTTTTGTTGTTTAACCCGTTTAGCTCTTCTTAAACTCATGCCTTTTTTGGGTATTCCTTTATAAATCTTCTGTAGTAATTGCATATTCCTAGGAAGCTTCTCAGATTCTTGACACATTTTGGCTTTTCAAATGGTGAATTACACTTTTTGATAATATTGTTTTCCCATAGGTTTTATATCGTTTCATCTATTTTACCTTTTAAGTTGACTGGTTGTCTCCAAGGTTTAATATTTGTCGATTTTCATTGAGTTTCTATTTTATGCTTCAACAGCTTTATGCAGCCATTGTCCCTTTTATCAGCCATAAAAACATTTTTATTCTTTTTTACAATGTTAGATAGTATTAGGTATTTATCTTTAAAGTATTCTTTGATCTTTGAAATTGTCCCATCTCCATTATTGTTAAAAAATTGTTTTGGGACAGCTGAGGTGTTTGTGTGTAATGCAGAAACGAGAAAAAATAGTAATAGATTAATAATTTAACAGTGAACTGAAACTATTTAGAAATTTTCAACTTTAATTTAAATTCAAAACCAATAATGTTTGTGATAGGTAAAATAGTGACTTGTTGTCTTGGAAGTCGTTTGACTGGAATTCAAGTAGTATTTAATTGTTGAACCCTTTACTATTCTCTTCTAGTAGAGTTAACTAATAATGTTTTAGATATATAAATAATGGTTATTTGCCTTAGAAGACCTTGGCTGGAATTTGAGTTTTAGTTGTGGTTGCTCCTTGTTTTTAATTTGCTTCTTTCTCTACTTAACCTATATCTCTGGGGTTCGTATTGATTTCTTTTAAAATTTTTAATTTGTGATCAATTCTTTATAATAATTATTTACTATAGAGAATTTAAACTATATGGTTTGAATAATAAACGCGACGATTAAATTGAAGGGCATTTACTTATTCGTAACTACTTTATAACAAAAATGACAATAATTAAATATTTGACAATACACTAAAATCTCTAATAAAAAAGATTCTTTGAAAATACTTGTTTAAATTAAAAAAGTGAAAAGATTATTGTATCAAATCATAATTATTAAATAATAATATTTTTTTATCAATTCCACAAATAATGTCATTTTGCATGCGGAGTGGAAGGCTACGTACGATGAGACTGCTAATTTAACCCTAGAAATGAAAGTTATTATGTAAATCGGACCACAAGCTTTCAACAGAAAAACCACAATCCGAAAATAGCAGTTGGAACTATTGGAGTAAATGATGAGACGAGGCCACAGGAGTATTCAGGCAATGCAGAAGACAAGTGTGAAAATATTAGGCAATGATTTGAGCAATTTACTTGGTAATTTTCAGGGTTATTATAATAAATTAATTTTTCTTGTTTTCATAGAAGCAAATTTTTACATTATTTACAGTGTTACGCAAAATAATTTCGGCACTCGATGCGACGCATCCTTTGGTTACAGCCTAGAATCAGAACTGCCAATATTGCTCTTGAGTCCTGTTTGTTTGTTAATGACGTATACAACACTGGAATATTCTTCCTTCTGTTTCGCATAAATGGCATTGTTTACGTCATTTCTTTTTTGATGAAGTTGAAGGCGCCATTGAATTTTTGCATTTGTTTCCAACTAAACAGTTTATAAAACTAATTGATTCTTTCAAGTCTTTGTTGCGTAAATTTTGATGCTGTCTTCGCTGCAAATTCGGTAAAATTAGTGACTCACTAACTTCTTCCAAAAATGAATTTCTTCTGTTGTTCTTTTTTATATTCCAATCTTTATAAAGAATTGTGTATATAAGATACACCGCCAATGCACTGCTATCTAAAATCTTCATCAAAAATGCTACAGGTCATCTGTTTGTCTTCCTTTTTCATGTGTAAGTGTTATATTATGTTCTTATTATATTTGAATGTGGTAAGAAATTGTTATATTATATTGTTATTGTTGTAGAAATTTGATGAGCCCGAAAGAGTCTCCGTTAAAACTTGTGGCGGGACAGTCGGGGTGCGTGTTGAGTTTGTTTGTACGACAATAGCAAATAAAACAAAAATAATAATAAACAATAATATATTGTAACAAAACGTTTATTTAAGCAAAATTAAGAACCTTGGTTACTGGGGATTCCGTGATACTGTCAGAATAGAAAAGTGGTATATGGAGTATTTCTTTTATAATATTTCTGCTGTAATTTCGAGTTGTTTTTCTAATCAATCTTTTGAGTAATTTATTTTTGGCCCAAAGTCAGTAGCTTTAATAATAATCTCTGCCGGTCTCTCAATTTCTTTTCTTTCACTTCCTTTAATTTACTTTTTAGATTGTGTTGCGCAAGAATGTATTTAGGATAAAAAATTAAATTCGTTATTGTGAATCTCTATCAGTCTCCAGACCTCTTTTCTTCCGTTTCGTAATCGTCCTACCTCTCCGATATTATACCAATATAATAGTTGTTAAGATTGTTTGTTCCCCTTTCTTTGATAAGAATCCAACGAATGATTTTCTGATATATCCTTGATATAATCTTAAATTGTTTATTCTGCTAATTTAGCTTTGATATCTTTAAACTCTTTAATTGGTTATTGATTTCTTTTTTTTAATTTTTCAATTTACTAGAGCGATAATTTACTATAGTAAATTATCGCTATATAGTTTTCTTGGAAATCTGGATTTCCCAGATGGGGGCATTTTATATTTTAGTATTCACAATTCCTAATTGTGAACACTAAAATATTAACAAAAATAACTGTACATTACAGTAAGTTTTTAGCAGTTTTTCCATAAGATCAGTGCCTCATTTTGTTTTGTTATACTCAATTATCATTTCCGGTTTGCGTTTATCATCTTCCACAATCGCATCACTCTAGTACATTGTGGACAGTAAAAGTGAGGTTTTTTGTGAAGTCGAAAATTATCGAAAGTTCTTCCCGAGAACGATTTGAGTGGGAATTTTTAGAAATAAATGGTTTGTTTTTTCACAGTGTTCCAGTTATAGTTAGGCCACAACTTTTCATATTTAGAGCTAATTGCTTTGAGGTAAAAAAATTATAGATTGTTATATTTCTATTTGAACCATGATATGGAATGAATAATTTTTCGACAATGTTTTCGCCAAGATTGATAGTATGTTGGTTTCCTTCTTTTCCAAAATACGGTATCCCTCCTAATGTAATTCCTGTAAGCGAATCATTGATCCAAAATATTTTGATTCCATATTTTTCTGGTTTTCCATCCAGAACTTTCCATCCAAACCAAACAATTGTTCGTATACAGTGAGATTACATGATGGTATTTAAAATGTTCACAAATTGCTACAAGTTTATCATTGGCACCCATTTCATGTCTTAAATTTTTATCATCGAATCTAATAAATTGACAAATTTGATAGTATCTATTTTTAGACATGAACGCTCTAAATTTTGGAGATCCGTATTTTCCATATTCGGTCAATACTCACACCTTCCGATTTTAGATTATCATCTTCAACAACTCCCCAATAAATGCATCTATTTCAATATTACCGACTGGTTTCCACATTTTTTATATTGCTTTTCTGTGTGCACCTTGAGAGCTTCCTTTTCTGTCATGTCTGTTATTATGGATAACAATAACGATTTAATTGTTGATTTAATTAATACAATACATAACTGTATACAAAATGACGACAGTTAAAAATTTTAAAACTGACACAAACCATCTTAGTGAAGGTCAAACGACAACTAATACTCGTCGGCAGCTGCGGCCGTTTAAGAGGGAATGGCAGAGCTATTTTATAAACACTTGAAAATATATTTTTCTAGAAGTTTTACATTTATTTATGGAACTAAGAGATTATTTAAAGTCTTTTTAATGGTTGTTAATTCTAGAAAAAAATACACCTAAGTAAAAGTAGACACGGCCCCTCCAGCCGGTAGAATAGGTTAAAGGTTAATAAAACAATAATAATTTCGTTTATATTAAAACAAGCTAAACATTAAAATTGCATTATTTCCCCTTGATCGAGACCAACTTCTTCACTTTAATCTTATCAATTTCTTGGTGATTGCCATATTGTGAATTGATTATTTATTTCATAAAATTTGAATTTTATAGTAAATTTTATTTCTGCTAACAAAATTTTTAAACAATTTTAGTATTATTTAAAAAGCTATTTTGTTTAAAAGTAAGAAGAAATCAAAAACTGAGATTTATAATAATTTATATTAAATTAAAATTATGTAATTATGAAATTTTATATTTTTCAAACATTAACTAAATGAATATAATTTTATAATTTCCTTAAAGTTTCAATTAAATTGATTGTTTTAATACATTTAGCTTGTGCCTCACAATTAAAAAAACAACATGACTGTACTTGATGATTTAACAGAATGTTTGCGAAATATTATTCCATATTATTTTGTCCTAATAGTTCCATTATTAATATTTATTTCTCCAATCGATCCTGTTAAAGCTGCTCAACAGTTTACAGCTTATAGACTACACCAATATGATATCCAGGGAGCAAAATTAGGTACGTTTTAATTTTCCTGTAAACGTTGAATGTTAAATCTTAAGGTAGTCGTAGCTCTGCTTTTAATTTTGAGGCGCAAACTTCACATTCAAAATTAATTAGTAGGAAATGTTTGCTTTTAAAAATTATGGAAGTATCTGCTGCTTCGATTAAACTAGCAATTTCACAAAATGTTGGAAGTATAATTATATTACTTCCAGTGAAATCGAGCTGGGATGCGACAATTAAAGAGGTTTATATTGAATTACAGATAATAAAATCAATGGTTAAATGATGTAGCATATTAGTAATTTGGAGAAAGAATTATTGATAGATGAATTTGCGATTCCTATATATTTTGCATTTGGCACTCCTGAGGTGGAAAATATTTATAGCAATGTACAGCAACTAATGGAATCTTCCAAATCGACTTCTGCAGCCCAAGGTAATCTAGGTGATTGATTATAAGAATGAAATTGTGATTGTATATCAGCATTGATCAGTTCAATCATGAGCAACGGTTACCAGCTTTACACGTCTTCATATCAGGCCCAGAAACCGCTGCAGGATTTTCAAATTACCAATATATTTGTAATAATTTTGTGAAATGAATTCAATGTAATTTGAATGTTAATGAATGCGTTAAGGGGAAATTGGCTGGCAACGGAATTGAGGAGCAATTGCCGACGGTGCTGATCGTGGCCCATTACGATGCGATGGGGATGGCGCCGGTAATTGAGATTGATTATTATTATTATATTGTCCTTTGTGCTAATGACAGAGCTTGGCATTCGGATTCGACAGTAACGCCAGCGGGGTCGTCATGATGATGCAGCTGATGCGGATATTCTCAAGGCTCTACGCAGCCCAGAGGAGCCATGCCAAGTAAGGGGGGAACGCGGTTGATTGGCTGTATTGATTGATTGATTGGCTGGTTGCGCAGGTACAATTTGGGGTTCCTGCTGTCGGGAGGCGGGAAATTGAATTTTATCGGCACCAAGAAATGGCTGGAGGAAATTCACGAGGTCGCAGATGGCTCCTCATCGTCAATCAATACCGACAGGCTCATGCTGGCCGTCTGTCTGGAGCGGCTCGCGGTTGCCAAGGACGATGGCATCTCGGTGCACGTGTCAAAGCCGCCCAAGGAGGGATCAAGTGGCCACCGATGGATCGAGGCGCTCAACTACAGCGTGGCGCTCCTCAATAGCTCGCTTCATGTCGTTCACAAGCGCATCAATCTCAATGAGGACGAGCTACAATGGGAACATGAGCGGTTCTCGCTGCGCAAAATGCCCGCATTGACTGTGAGTGCCGAGCGCGACAGATTCACCAATCGCAAATCGATTCTCGATGATTCTATTTCGGTGGAGCTGCTGGCGAGGAACACGCGGGCGGTAGCGGACACTTTGATGCGGCTGTTGTATGGGCTGGAGGATGGCCACGGGCCAATAATTGAGGAGCACTGGGTGATGGAGGAGGCCATTAAGGCTGACCTGTCGTTGTTGACGCGATTCCCACGGAGCCAGCAGCTGCTTGGCCCCAAGCATCCGCTTATACTCAGCATGGAGCGGGTCATGAAGCGCTATCTTGGCAATGTGAGGCTCACCAAGATCCGTGCTGACGCTCGCGATCCAGAATTCATGCTCTATTCAGATGCTGAGGTGACAATCACTGCACACAGGTGAGAGGCGCCGATTGATCTGATTGGGTCAATTGTGATGGTGATTGATCCTGATTGGGTCATTTGTGATCCTGATCGGGTCAATTGTGATCCTGACTGATCCATTTGTGACGTTGATTGATTTGATTGGGGGTCAATTGTGATCCTGGTTGATCAATTTGTGATGTCGATTGATCTGATTGGGTCAATTGTGATCCTAATTGACTTTATAGTTCTAATCTATGATATTTATTGATATATTGGCATTTCAGAGTGAAACCAGCTTTGTTCGACTTCCTGGTGGCCTGCGTGATTATTGCATATCTAGGACTCGTCTATTTGTTTGTAGAGGTTCATTTGCTCTTCCGTTTATCATAATTGATTTATTATTCTCGTTCAGAACTTCTCGTCAATTTGTCGGGTCGTCCTGAAAATATCGATCGCGCACGACAAGAACAAAGAGAAGCACACATGAATTTTTATTAAAATATTTCTAATAATTATAATTTTATCTTCCAAATGCTCCTCAATTCGTTAATGGATTTTTATAGTAAATAACTTTGTTATTTGATTGGCTGCTGATTATGTGTGCGCTTGTGAGTGTGTATGAGAAAGGCATTATGCAATTGACAAGGAGCAATTTGGGCACTTTTGATTGTGATTGGTCGATATTTATTCGGTAAGCTGACGAAGAATTACGATTTTCGCGCTTGATTGATTGGTCTTACTAAATTGCGGGTGAAATGTAATCTGATGTTCAACTGGGAAAGCAGTAAACCTTCGCTATTGGATATGTTCATAATTGACCAGTTAATTTAATGCATTAGTAACTATTTGTCTGATAATATTATTTTGCAAAATTTCTATTCTGAACGTCATTTCACTACTTAAAAAGTTTATCCAATTCGAATTTGAGCAATTCCAATAGAAAGTACACTGACTAACTTGAGCATGAATTATTGGCGAAGCCATGTCATCACAGTGACTTATGGATCTCATCTGGTACTAGTCAGGCTAGGAAATGATGTACCGTGACTATACAACATATTCGGTGCAGATGCGTGACGAATGAAATATATATATATATT
>CAUHTR010000897.1:0-19614 GCA_959609185.1 Schmidtea polychroa | reverse complement strand
GACTATTAGTAGTAAGATGTGTCACCTCCAGGACATGTCACATCCAGGACAGGTCAAGGTCAAATTTTTTAAGGTCAAGGTCGAATTTTTAAAGGTCAAGGTCAAATTTTTAAGGTCAAGGTCATTTTTTTAAGGTCAAGGAATAATAATAATTTACTGATATCATTCACACGTGATTTAGTAACAGTTCACAGTGCAAATCCTGTGATTTCCGTTGATGTAATCGATTATCATCGCATAATTTCATACCACATGTTATCCCTTCAATTATTTTAATCAATAATAATTAAGTATTTTTCTGATAGTAATAATAATAATAATAATAATAATAATAATAATAATAATAATAATAATAATAATAATAAAATTTTTACAAATAATTACTATTATTATAAGAACTTTTATTTCTTCCAATTTCACCACTGATTATAATATCCATTGAATTGAAAAGACAGTTTGAAGATTATAAATCCGTAATATATCGATGTTTTTTGACTCTCACAAATTGTCGGCACTGCCTTTTTAAGTGAATTTGATCATTATTACATTAAATATTTATTGTTGGATAATTACATTTAAAAAGTTCAACCAATTTCATAAATCAGCTTTGAATCACTTTAATATAAATCTTCATAAGAAATTACTTTATTATTATTATTATTATTATTATTATTATTATTATTATTATTATTATTATTATTATTATTATTATTATTATTATTATTATTATTATTATTATTATTATTAATATTTACATCAACTCAAATTTAACAAGGTTAGTCACACAAATCGAATTCTGAAATCAAACAAATGCATTTAATAAAAATTAAAATCATCGACATACACAACCGCCGCCCGCCCGCCCGCCCCGAAGGGGCTGGCGCGGTAGTTTGTAAATTTGGTTTAGTTTGAATATTATTATTATTTGATACATAGTTTTATTATTTACAATATTCAAAGTATTAATAACAAAGGTAAAGAAATAAATGTTTATAGTATGATACTCTCCATTGAACATGCTTTACATTTGCGAACATTTTAAATTTGAATTTTAAGGATTACTTTCGATAGATTATATTGAATAATGGTTCATTAAAAAGGTCTCATTTTTTTTTTGGATTTTTGTGAAAAGTTGTAGGTTAGGCTGAAAATTAAATAGTAAAAAATTGGCACTTTTTGTGTTGTTGAAATAATTGAAATAAATATTTTAAAAAATGTAAAAACTGAAACGTTAAATATCATTGCAAGTTTGCTTGTCTTTTTATTATATGTATCGTGTTGAAATATCTAATTTTCTTATAATCTATCTATCGATCATCTTGTTGCTTTTGAATAATAGTATAAACATAATTATTTTTTTCATTTTAATTATTTTCAACCATGTCGGAAAAAGGTAAAATATGAATTTTATGTTTATTAATTCTTTTTTTTTATTTAGCATATATAATCAATTTTTTGATTGAAAAATTAGAGGAAATATCTAATGTAAAAATTAGAGAATTTATGAATGTTCCAGAGAAATTAAAATGGCCGTATTCAGACGATGAAATTAATGAAGATGATATGTCATATGAATCTGAAAATATTTCCCAGCAAGAAGATGAATATACTGATTTGCCTAGTGAAGAACTTAAGTCATGTATTGAGAATTCTACAACAGATAAATTACCAAATGAATCTAAACAAGAAGATGAATCTATTGTTTTTACTAATTGTATTGATCATATTGTTGAAAATATAATGAAAAGAGATTGTATTGAAGATTAATAAATTTAAAACTTTAGTTATTTTCAATGATTTAAAAACACCAAAACACTAATAAAGATGTATTAAATAAATTTAACATGAACAATGTTCCTCTTCAAACTTATCTTCGGCTTTTATAATTTTCCAAATTGGTTTGATTCGGTCTCTGCTTACATTATACCCTTGAATTAATATGGTAACCATGCAGGTTATTTTGCTCATCTTACCACCATTGGGAATCATATCCAAATCGTTTCTAATGAACATATCTTCATCATCAAATTCAATATTTTCATTGATCCTCTGAAATAATTGTCCCAATAGCATCTTGTCGTGAAACTTGATTTTGGAAAGTCTCACATTGTAGAAACATTTTTCCAGAGTTACTGGTTCCTAACAATAAATAATAATAATAATAAAATCCAAAATAATTTATAGAAACTTACCTTAAATGTATAGGAAATTGGACAATACAAATAATTTAGTTTGTATTGCATGAATTCGACTGGCTTTTTTGTATCCACTCGAACATTGACCAAGGTTTCCGTGGATAATGTCGCTTCTTTAAATTTCCTTTTTCCGAATTCCTGAGCGGCATCTGCATTTTTTCTCTTCAAAACTCCTAGATTAAAAAACTACTAAATGGAATATGTGTAAACGACAACAAACCTGTAATTTGATTATCCATTTGTAGTTATAATATTTAATAATTTGAACCAGATATTTTATACTAATTTCATTGTAAACAAGTTTCAAGTGACAGGCATGATCAAAACGTGATCAACTAGTTCATTTTATGCTAAATAACAAAGTCTGAAATGATTTATTGTACACAAAGAAATATTATAGGTTAATTAAGGTTATCACAAAACAAATATAATTATATTTTATTACAACAATACATTTTTTCGCAATTCCACAAGTAATGCATGAATTATTTCTCGTTTCTGTAGATTTACAAAACATGTACAACTATCATCCCCACAAGTATTCTGCATATTATTTTTACAAAAATCACAATTTTCAACATCATCGGTATAACATGTAATCGTAGCATGATCCATATGAATTAAATCTATTACATTTATTCCAGTTATTTCATAAATTTTGTAAAACACAACTTCTGGAGCACAATACATTAAGGAATTGTTCAAATTCGGATAAAAATCTTCAATTTTATCAATCAAAATTTTTAGTATAGTTTCTAAACAAAAATCAGTAAATTTAAAATAAAAACAGTTACCTTCATGTTCAATCATTGTTGAATAAATATTCAAGCAAATCCTCGTTACTTATATTTTGAAAAGAAATTGTTAAAGATCCAATCAAATCCTTTACATCGTTTATAATTCCTTCAACAATAGTATGAAAATCTAAATTTTTAATACCTAGTACAACTATTTTACCACTCGAAAATATATTTACACATAGTGGATTATATTTTGTATAACGCAGAGCGGGAAATAATTCAGGCTCATATATACAATCTCCATCTAATAACTTTGCTAAATTATTCAAATTAATAGATTGTTCAACCTTGGTAGCTATAGTAAGACTTTGAACTTGAATATCTTTGATATTATATTGCAAATTCTCGAATTCGATAGGCTTCTTACAACCCATTATACGACATTTACCATTTTTGAAAAATATAATAGTATATTTTCCAGTTTTGTCAACATATTGTTGTGGTTTACACTTGGGGAAATTCATCATACCAACAGTTTCCAAAGACACACGACCTCTATAATTAATATTTGTCAACATTTCTACTGAATATTTAAAAAATCAAGTATATATATATATGTTATATTATAGAGTAATTAAATCAATTTATTCTTTACGATATAAACAAAATTAATTTTTAAATAAATATTAAAAATGGAACTAAGAAATGATGCTGTATATCAAATAGTCGGACCAAGTGGTAGCGGCAAAACTTTGTTTGTTTGCAAATTACTAAAATCACATTTATTTGAATCAAAATTTAACAAAATGTATTGGCATCGAGGTGCTGATCAAGAATACGGATTGACTCAATCAAGTTTCTGTAAATTGAAAAATATGAAAATAGTAGAGGGATTTGATAAAAATTGGTCCAGTAGACTAAAGAAGGGGGATGTCATAATTATTGATGACTTGTATCAAGAAGCTAATAAAGAAAAGAATTTCAATAATTTATTTACCAAAATCAGTAGACACGTTGGTGTAACTGTTATTTTTATAACTCAAAATCTATTTCATCAAGGTGGTGCACATCGAACACGTAATTTAAATGTACAATATTTAGTTATTTTCAAGAATCCTAGAGATGCAACAGTGATTGATTTTCTTGCACGTCAAGCATACCCTAACAATCGTAATTTTCTTATCAGTGCATTTCAAGATGCTACAAAAATACCTCATGGATATATATTTCTTGATTTCACACAACAATGTCCCGATGATTTACGAGTAAAAACAGATATTTTCAACCCAAAAGGTGCCATGGTTTATAAACAAAGTTGAAAACCTCTATGAATAATAATGTTTCTAAAAGCAAGGGTGAAAAATATTAGGAAATTAAGAAAAAGTATTAAAAAGAGTATTAAAGTTCAAAAGGTTCCACCAACAACTAGTTATACACCATCTAAAAAACTTGTAACTGAAAATTTCTCTGCAATGAATCTTATTTCGAAAAATCCTAAACCTAAACGTGAAACCCGTAAAACCCGTAAAGCCGGTAAAAAAGTAATTAAAAATCATCGCAGTTTTCCATTTTTTAATGCATTGTTAAAGGCCCCGAGTATGAAAAGAATGAATATATTGCAATCATTCCCAAATTTTGTTGTCGATGATTTACTCAATATTATACTTAAAGTAGTCAAAGGCAAAATTAAAATCAGTAAATCAAAAAAGCATTTATTGAGCAAACATAGGAAACCTTTGTTATCATTAGTAAATAATAAAAATCGTAAGCAAATGAGGAAAATTATATATAAACAACAAGGTGGATTTATTGGTGCATTGATACCTCTGGCATTATCATTATTAGGTGGAGTTGTAGGAAATCAATCATAAACAATGGGTGCTAATCCTTCATTACCTAATTTAAATTTTAATTTTAAATCTTCTTGCTGTAATGGAGAAGATTTGGACGAACCCAGAAGACGAAGCCGGTTTCGGTGGAGTGGCAAAATTAAAGAAAAGAGTTCCGAATTCGAAAAAAGAAACCCAGAAGTGGTTATCAGATCAGCTTGCGTACAGTTTGAACAAACCAATGCGAAAAGATTTCCAACAAGAGCCTATAAAACATTTGGTATTGACGATTTATGGCAAATGGATTTGATGGAGATGATACCGTATTCGAAAATTAACAATGGGAATAAATATATTTTAACATGTATTAATGTATACAGCAGGTTTGCACGAGCAATACCAGTCAAGGCAAAATCTGCAGATGAAATGTCAAAGGCAATTAATATTTTATTTAAAGATGGACATCCTAATAACTTGCAAACAGATTTGGGTATTATTATTATTGTTATTATTATTATTATTATTATTATTATTATTATTATTATTATTATTATTATTATTATTATTATTATTATTATTATTATTATTATTATTATTATTATTTTAGGTAAAGAATTCTACAATAGCAAAGTTAAGCAAGTCCTCGATAAACTGAAAATAAATCACTACTCGGTACATTCTCAATACAAAGCTGCCCATGTTGAAAGATTTAATCGAACACTTGAGAGATAGATTAAAGAAATTGTTCGTGCATCAAGGTAATAAAAAATGGGTAAATGCTTTACCGAAAATAATAACAAGTTATAATCATTCATCACATCGAGGACTGAATGGATTAAGACCGGTTGATATTACATCAAAAACATTCTATTCTAAGAAATCTGTAAAAATTGCAAAACCTAAATATAAAGTCGGTGATCATGTTAGAATTAGTAAAATTAGTGCATCACCATTTATTAAAAATTTTGATACAAATTGGAGTGATGAAGTCTTTGTAATTTCAAAAATAAATACTAAACAGAATCCTGTAATGTATGTCATCAAAGACAGTGATAATAATATTGTACAAGGGAAATTTTATGAGCAGGAATTACAAGTCATTCCTCCTCCAAAGGTATTTAGAATTCAAAAAATATTGAAAACTAAAAAGGTCGGCAAGGATAAACAATACTATGTCAAATGGCATGGTTATCAAAACCCGTCATGGATATCAGCAAAGGACCTAGTAAAGTGAATTTTTATACTATTTTACCGAGCAATAGTTGCCCATTAATTCATCCAGACAATCAAGCCAGTAAATTTATGGTCAATCTCCAGAATCCGATTTCTTTAAATGGTGACTGGGAAGTTGCGCTGCAAGATTTTACATTCGTGTACAACACATTCCCATTTTATAGTCAATGTAAGATTGATTTCAAAAGGAATATTGTGAAAACATGTAGCGGTATCTTTATTATTAGTAATTATGATAAAACATATCATATTCCGAACCAAATATTAGATTCGCATTGCTATATATTTTACAAGGATGGATTAAATATCAGTTGTGATTTTAAACCATTTACAATAACATTCGAAACTATTGAAGATGCCAAACGAATGGGTTGCAATAAGCTGAAAAATATTGTTATGGAGACCGAGTATTTATTACGTTTTAATCTATTTGAAGCAAACAGTATAGTGAAAGAAGAAATCAAAATATCTGTGTCGTATAATGATGAAGTTGAAGAATCATTCATCTTTGCTGATGAATTATATTTTGATAAACTTGATGTATTACTTAAATATTTAAAGTTCAATTGTTCACACATATTTAAAAATTTGGAAATTGTGAAAGATTTGATGTTTACCTTCAGTTTGAATGAGGATATTTGCGAAGTTATATTTGATAAAAATTTGGCAAATTCACTTGGATTAGATAAGCAAAAATATAGAGAAAAATCGACTGGTATACGCAAACCAAGAATACTAGAACATCATCAACAAATGTTCATATATACTAACATTATCGAGCCCATAATTGTTGGTGATTCCAGTGTTCCTCTTTTGAAATCGGTATGGATTGGAAAATATGAACATGATGAAGTTGTCAATATAAATATCGATAATCCCATGTATTTACCAATAGCAAGTTCATGTATAAACAATATAGAAATAAATATTCGTGATGATAGTGGAAAACTTATAAACTTTCCAAAAGGTTCAAAAACTCATTTGACATTACATTTTCGTAAAGTAGATGGCTAATTCTGATATTATTAGTATGTATAGTGATAGCCAATCTGGCGGTGAATTACCATATTTTATTGGTAAACAGTACGGATCGGGATGGTTGAGAACAATTGGTAGATTTGCATTGCCTATTCTTAAACGTATTGGTAGTTTTGGTATGAAAACTGCAAAAGATGTTATTATGAATGAACAGAAAATATTACCATCTCTAAAAACAAATGCTTTAGCTGAATTAGGGAAAGTTTTACCAGGGGTTGCAGGTATGTTTCAAAAAGATACGCCTCCAGGTCCAGCTCCAAAACGTAAAAGACATGGAATATCACGTATAAACAAACGAATGAAAGGACATGGAACTATATTTGCAAAATGATTTGTGGTAAATCTGAATTATGTATATTTGATAGACCATCGCCCCAGGCTGTAATAGAATTTGGGGCATTTGAGGAAGTTTTTCCTATGAATTCAATTACCGATAGTAGAAATGATGTAGAATTTTACATCAATGGTTCTCAAACAGAATATTTAGATTTGAATGACTACTTTATTGATTGTTCAAATCAAGGTTATAGATAAAGATAAAAAGGCTTTGGGTGATGCTGATGCTACAATACCTAATAATTTTTTGTTTCATACACTTTTTAAAGATGCTATTCTTGGATTTAATAATATCAAGATTGAAGGTGGCAACAATACATATATCCACAAGGCGATAATAGAAACTATTTTAAATTATAATACCGACACCAAAAATACATGTCTTACTCCTATGGGTTATGCAGCAACTGATGACGAACGGAAAAAATGGATTAAAGGCTCAAAGATTTTCACCATGTGTTCATCATTACAACTCGATTTTATGGATCAACCAAAATATTTACTTCCAGGAGTCAATGTACACATTAGACTGAAAAGAACCGATTCTTCTTTATCATTAACTAGTGGTGCTGGTCAACCAATATGTCAATTAGTTGATGCAAAATTACTAGTAAGAAGAGTTCGAGTTGATCCGTCGGTATTAGCAGGTCATCAGTTGGGTCTTAATTCTAAGCATGCAATCTATCCTCTGAAAACAAAAGAAATTGTTTCATTTGCAATAGCCAAAGGTGCTTCTTCCTTCTATAAGGAACAAATATTTGGAGATAGAAGAATGCCAAACTTTATTCTGGTAACATTTCAAGGTGAAGCACAATATAATGGTTCATATAGTGCCTCAAGCTCAATTTTCAAAACCTTTGGTGTTACATCTCTAACTTTGTCGAAAAATACTGATTATCGAGAAACATATACTCAAGATTTCGATAGTGACAATTACTGTGCTACATATATGCAGAGTATTGTTAGAAATATGGGATATTTAGATAAAAATTTGAATTGCGGCATAACTCTTGAAGAATTCAAAACCAAATATCCATTCTTTACATTTGTTTTGGCCCCAGATTTTGATTTGAATCAGAGTCAATTACCTCAAAATGGAAATTTACGATTAGATATAAAGTTTGCAAAAGCTATTACAGAACCTGTGCATGTTATAATATATGGAGTATTTGAAAATGAAGTTCAAATTACTGCAAATAGAACGGTTCTGGTATAAATGTATACAGAAATACAGAAAGTTGTCATGGAGTAAGTTGTTTTTTATACTGTTTAATTTATTAAAATAGTTCTGTTCAGGTTAATCGAATTGGAAAACAAATATTAGGAAATGAGTTTTTAGGAGTTTTTCCTCTCGATAAAATACCATTTTTGAAAAATAATCAAGCCATAATCGTCAATACCCATTCATCTCATCTCGGCGGAGAGCATTGGATTGCAATCTATATGAAACCAGATAAGATACATGTATTCGATCCTATGGGTTTCTATTATCCTGCTTTATTGGTTTCGAAACTACAAACAATGGGCAAACCTATTGTATATAATAAAACAATGTATCAACACCCTTTAACTCGTACGTGCGGACAACATTGTTTAGGATGGCTTATGTCTATTAAATAATAAATGTTTTTATAAAAATGTGTTTTTATTATTTTATAATTATTATTATTATTATTATTATTATTATTATTATTATTATTATTATTATTATTATTATTATTATTATTATTATTATTATTATTATTATTATTATTATTATTATTATTATTATTATTATTATTATTATTATTTTGAAATATGTTTTATATTATTAGAATATTAAAAAATTCAGTCATGCACGGTGCATGATCCGTACATGATTGTTAGTAATTGTAATGGTAATAATAATAATAAATTTAATTGTACTTTATTCTAAGACTGACCGGATTCGCAAGTAATTAGAATAAATATTTGTTTAAAATGTCAATTTTACAGGTTTATATAAACTTATTATTTATATAAGTTCGTAAAGTTGTCTGTGAAAAATCAAAAACCAAAAATTCGATGAACGATTCCAATAATATTTTACGTGCTCTCTTAACGAGCAGCAATGGTAATTTATTATTATTATTATTAATATTTCTAATTATTTATTTTCAGATAATTTAGATTGGTATGATGTGTCTGAAAATGAAGAACTGTTGGATTTGGAACATATTTTCGGTGAATTTTTTAAATTTGAGTTATTAATATTATTATCGTCTTAGAACCAATAACAATTAAAGATGATGACGATGCTTCAATTATTATTATTGAGGACGATGTTTTAGGTAAATTTATTTATTTATTTATTAAATTATTTAATAAATTATTATTGATACAGAAAATGATGCCACCGTTTCTATTGAGGAGGAAAGAGAAATTAATGCCCCCGTTTCTATTGGGGAGGAAACAGATTTGGAGGAGACTTGTTAGTATTAATTTATTTTTAAGTATATTTTTTTTTTTTATAAAGTTTATTTTATAATAATCATAATAATCATAATAATAATCATAATAATAATATAGTTATTATATAGTTTCAATCCAACAAGTCAAAATTTAATTTAATAATCTCCATTTTATTGAAACAATTTAAATTTTCAACAATCAATATTCTCATACATTGAAACCGTATTTTATATTTATAATAATAATAATAATAATAATAATAATAATAATAATAATAATAATAATAATAATAATAATAATAATAATAATAATAATAATAATAATACTAAGTTTTTGATAATAAATTAAAAGTTCAACGTTGAGAATCAAATAGAGAAAATAACGAACTTCGTCCATTTACATGTGATGAGTTTAATGTAAATATTATTGAATTGGTTCTAATATCGATAAATTTATTTTGGACAAAGTTCGATATCGTCATATAGTTTGCAGTCAGCATGCAACTATTGTCTTCTGATAATAATAATAATAATAATAATAATAATAATAATAATAATAATAATAATAATAATAATAATAATAATAATAATAATAATAATAATATTACTAATAATACTAAGTTTTTGACATGAAATTAGAAACGAAACGATGAGAATCAAATAGAGAAAATAACGAACTTTGTCCAAAATAAATTTATAGATATTAGCACAAATTTATTATTATTATTATTATTATTATTATTATTATTATTATTATTATTATTATTATTATTATTATTATTATTATTATTATTATTATTATTATTATATATAATTGGCACTTATAATTGTCATATTACTGTCAGATATATAATTATAAAGTAAGTACCCAAAATAATTAAATATAAAAATATCAAATACAAATTGTTTGTTTATTTCGATATTCAAACTAACTATCGAAATGGGAGTCATGATAAATTAATGTTTAAAATAGAAAAATAAATGCCCCACATAAATATCAATAAATACATGATAATAATATTGAATAAAAACATTGCAATAACTCTACAATAAAATTACATTATGAATACACTTTTTATGATTAATATTTTTTTTCAATAATTTATAAATATATTTGATATATATTTATAATTTATCAGGTCCATTATACCCACGATACTGTGTATCGTCAATCGGTCATAGTTTGATATGCCACAAAAATATGAAGAAATATTATCGCCAACCTTTTAATGGCATCAACTTTTTTATTTGCCCCATATGCAAAACTTCCCAGACTGTAAGGTATAAGGAATTTTATAGTCAACATTCTCAGCACTTAAATTCTTTCAAAACAAATGAAAAAGAACTGTTTAATATAATAAATAAGAATAACATTGAAATTGTAAATATTTTAAATAATAACACAAAAAAGAAATCTAATAAAAGACCTGCTGAACATAGGGTGTCTAAAATTAAAAATAAAATTATAAAAACTGAAGTCATTGAGATCAGTGACGACGAAATTATTAAAAATGAAGTCATTCTACTCAGTGATGACGAATGTAATAATATTATATATACTATAAATCATGATATTATAAATGATAATATTAATACTATAAATAAAAATATAAATAATGATAATACTATAAATACTATAAATCAAATAGGTGGATCATCTTTAGCGATTGAGCCGATAATAGAATCAAATTTAAATGGCGCCATTCGAACTATTCGATTTGATATTGCCGATTCACAATTAATTAAAATTATAATAACGGATAGGATCACTGAAAAGTTAACATCTGAAATAAAAAACATGGGTAGCGTCAAAATTCAGTTCGCTATTCTTATAAGATTTGAAAAAGATGGGGAAATCCGTGACAACTACTTTTCAAATAAAGCCGAGATCTTTTCGGATAACTTTTTAATTGAGGGGGTTAATAAGTTAAACGAAAAAATTGAAAAGTTTACTTATTTAGGTAGTGGCTGGAGAGTAATTAATATCTTAGAGATTGATTTCATTCTGACTAAATTTGCTCCTATTTGTCGCCTATCTGGTCATAGTTACATTCGTACACCTGCAGATTTGAAATCTAAAGGAGCAATTATAAATGTTAAAAATAAGGATCATAAGTGTTTTCTTTATAGTATTCTCGCGCTCTTGAAAAAAGATGAAATAGGTAGCCACCCTGAAAGAGTTTCAAAATATGAAAATCTTTTAAATAATCTTAATTACAATGAAGTCACGGATTGTCCGATGAAATTGTGTAATATACCTAAATTCGAAAAGAAAAATTTAGACTTAAATCTCGCCATAAATGTTCTGGCTTATACCCCTACTGTGATAGTTGATGATGATCAGGTTCCTAATGACTATGTTTTTAAACACCCCCACTTAAGTATAATTCACAGATCAACGGTTACTGGCGGTACTCCAATTTATTTATTACTCTTGGAAAATAAGGATAATTATCATTACACCGCAGTGACCAACATTACACGTTTAATGAACTGCCATCGTAATAATGACTGTAGTATTCAAATAAGATGCAAATGGTGCCCACATTGTCTTAACGGTTTTCGAATGGACAATGCTTTCACTAAACATGTGGCCCTATGCAGTAAAAATCAAACGGGTACAACCCTTTACACTTTACCCGAAAATAAATATTTAGAGTTTCAAAATCATTCAAAGAGAATCACCCCACCCTTTGTTATTTATGCCGATTTTGAATCGGTTTTACCTAAAGATGTTAAACATCATCAAATACATTTACCTATTTCAGCAGGTCTTTTATTAATAAATAATCTTAACAATAGAAAATCGTATTACGAGTTTTATGGTCTTGATTGTATACCTCAATTTCTTAAAAAAGTAGAGCAAATTGCTGTCACAATTGTCCTACCTTATTATGAGCTTGAAGGGAAAAAACGGTTAGGACCTATGACTTTTGCTGAGGAACGACAATTCAAATCTTGTAGGAACTGCTATCTTTGCAAGAAGGTTTTATCCCTTGCTGTTCGAGATCATGACCATTTTACTGGTAATTATCTCGGTGCAGCCTGTAGGAAATGTAATATGGCTCGCAGAATTTATAAACAGCTGCCGATTGTATTTCATAATTTACGAGGCTACGACTTACACCATATTTTAAAATATGGTCTCAATGGCTTTCCTTCTTGGAATTTGAATATAATACCCACAAGCACAGAGAAATTTATCTCGATGATTGTTCACATTAAAAAATTAGCTGTTCGTTTTATCGACAGCATACAATTTGTTAATTGTTCTTTGGCTAAGGCTGTAAAAACTCTAACTGATCTTCCTTTGACTTCGTCGGTTTTTGATAGGCTAATAATAGATGCTAAAGCCATATTTCCTTATGATTATGCGACTGATTTGGATGTACTTGAAACCACTTATGAATTGCCTCCTATTTGGTCTGGTGTTACTGAAGATGAGTATGCTAAGGCTCAACTTATTTGGACTCAACAACGTTGTACTAAATTGGCTGACTATATGTTAACTTATCAAAAATTGGATGTATTCCTCCTTGCGGACTATTTCCAACAATTCCGTGCCAAGGCCATTGCATACAATGGTCTAGAACCTCTAAACTTTTATGGTATTCCGGGTATGTCATGGGCCTCAGCGCTTATGACATTAACTGAGCCTATAGAACTTTTACAGGACATGGAAATGTTCAATTTTTACGAAGGAGGAATACGTGGTGGGTTAACATTTGTTAACAAACATTACGTTGCTGCTTCTGATAATACAGAATTATTATATATTGATATAAATAATCTGTATGGTTGGGCTCTTAGCCAAAATCTTCCTTTTGCTGATTTCACTTGGGTGTATGATGGATTGAATGATGTATTGCTTGAGTGCATGAATGCTGACATTGAAATCCTTCCCTATGGTTATACCATAGAAGTGGATATAGATATTCCAGAAATTTTTCATGATTTTTTAAATGACTTTCCTCTTGCTCCTGAGAAAATGTGCCCGCCTGGTTCGAAAGTTGAGAAGTTGATGCTCACGCATTGGCCAAAGAAGAACCATGTTCTTCATTGGAGGCTTCTCAAGCTTTATTTGTCTCTTGGTGCCAAAGTTGTACACATCCATAGGGCTATAAAATTCAAGCAAGCACCGATTTTTAAAAATTATATAAATAAAAATACACAGCTAAGAGCTGAAGCAAGCAGTGAACTGTACAGAGATTTATTCAAATTGTATAATAATAGCTTGTACGGTAAATCCGTTGAAAACCTTAAGAAGAGATTAAATTTACGACTATGTAATTCCGCGGAAAAATTAATTACATATTCATCAAAACCATCATTTAGAAAAACCATCAAAATTGATGATGATCTTTTTGGTGTACATCTCAATAAGGAGTCTATATGTTTGGATAGACCCAGCTACATCGGACAATCAGTGCTGGATTTATCCAAACTAAGGATGTATCAATTACAGTACATAGAATTAGCAAAATATAGGAGTCAGTTTAACTGTGATATAAATATAGTTGCGGGTGATACCGATAGTTTCTTCTTAGAGGTCAAAAATGTAAAGCTTGACGTTCTTTTGCCAGCGATGATTTCGGATGACTTGTTAGACACCTCAAATTATGATCCCTCTCATCCTTTATATTCTAGGAGACTCGACTCAGTTATAGGAAAGTTTAAGGATGAGAGTAAGGGTGTAGGATATAGTGAGTGGGTTTTCTTGCGACCAAAGTGCTACAGTCTTTTAGGAAATAAATCTACTATGAGAGCTAAGGGCGTAAAATTACCAGGTACAGATATAAAACATCAATCCTATTTAGACTGTTACAACAACAACACAGTTATTTCTGTACCTCAGACTAGAATAGGAACCCGAAATCATCAGCTTTTTACCTTTAAAAACTCAAAGATTGCTTTAACTAATCATGATGATAAAAGAGCTTGGGTAGAGAAAAACTCTAGTTTTGCATATGGTCATTATTTAGGGGTTGATGTCATTGATGATGACGATAATGATATTCAATCAGGAGCAGATCCCGATCTCATCAATCAACATCTACAAGATTAATTTAATTCTGTGATCGGACTTGTTTGAATTTTTGTAAAATAGAAATTATTGTAAAGTCTCTTTTTCGTTTTATAATTATCGGTTTTATTTCTTTGATTTTTTTTTTTTTTTAATAATTTGATGTGTAAAAGTATTTTATTAGAATGTAGTTTGTTAATAAAAATAATAATAAAAATAATAATAATAATAATAATAATAATAATAAAAATAATAATACTTACTATATTGTGTACAAACATTATATCTTCAAATATATAACCATTGGATAGAGCTCTTCAAGACCTTTTTAATGAACCATTATTCAATAAAATCTATCGAAGATAATCCTTAAAATTACCATTATTGATTTTAAATTATTTTCTTGTTTAATAAATGAGTTGTTTTAATGTATCTCTTATAAATGTGTGCAGAATATAAGTATTTTCATAAATTTATTAAGAAATTACTGATGACCACGAGATCATTCAAGTTTTTAAACTGCACCGTTGAAGATTTTATGAACAATTATGATACTCTCACTGAAAAGGAAACCATAAAAATTTTAGAAATTTTCAAACATTCCTCCATTGGATATTTGATTGATTTATTTAATTACAATAAATGCATTTTGAAGTTATCGATTTATTTGATGCATTTAGACAAAGCAATAGTAGATAATGATTCATTGAATGAATGCTTTTGGAATTGTATGGATTTAAGGCTGGAACCAGGATATAGTAGTAGATTGATTTATGAATGGATATCGAAATCCGAATTGATTGAAAATAAGCTAAGGAAAAAACTCAATGATGGTAGGAAAATGTATTTAACTTGTTACATTTGTAAAGAAAATCAAGTATCGGTTTTGTTTTTACCTTGCGGACATGTAATTGTATGTTCTAAATGCCATGATTCAAATGTTCGCAAATGTAAAGCATGTTCAATGTATATTAATGAGTATCATACTATATACATTTAATAAACATTTATTTCTTTACCTTTGTTATTAATACTTTGAATATTGTAAATAATAAAACTATGTATCAAATAATAATATTCAAACTAAACCAAATTTACAAACTACCGCGCCAGCCCCTTCGGGGCGGCGGGCGGGCGAGCAGGCGGCGGTTGTGTATGTCGATGATTTTAATTTTTATTAAATGCATTTGTTTGATTTCAGAATTCGATTTGTTTGACTAACATTGTTAAATTTGGGTTGATATAAATATTAATAATAATAATAATAATAATAATAATAATAATAATAATAATAATAATAATAATAATAAAGTAATTTCTTATGAAGATTTATATTAAAGTGATTCAAAGCTGATTTATGAAATTGGTTGAACCTTTTAAATGTAATTATCCAACAATAAATATTTAATGTAATAATGATCAAATTCACTTAAAAAGGCAGTGCCGACAATTTGTGAGAGTCAACAAACATCGATATATTACTGATTTATAATCTTATAATCTTCAAACTCTCTTTTCAATTCAATGGATATTATAATCAGTGGTGAAATTGGAAGAAATAAAAGTTCTTATAATAATAGTAATTATTTGTAAAAATTTATTATTATTATTATTATTATTATTATTTTATTATTATTATTACTATCAGAAAAATACTTAATTATTATTGATTAAAATAATTGAAGGGATAACATGTGGTATGAAATTATGCAATGATAATCGATTACATCAACGGAAATCACAGGATTTGCACTGTGAACTGTTACTAAATCACGTGTGAATGATATCAGTAAATTATTATTATTCCTTGACCTTAAAAAAATGACCTTGACCTTAAAAATTTGACCTTGACCTTTAAAAATTCGACCTTGACCTTAAAAAATTTGACCTTGACCTGTCCTGG
Organism: Schmidtea polychroa; assembly: GCA_959609185.1. Taxonomy (NCBI): domain Eukaryota; kingdom Metazoa; phylum Platyhelminthes; order Tricladida; family Dugesiidae; genus Schmidtea; species Schmidtea polychroa. The sequence continues at coordinate 2,888 of CAUHTR010000897.1, read as the reverse complement.
ATGTGACATGTCCTGGAGGTGACACATCTTACTACTACTATTTGTTAACTTTGTTATTTTACCTAATTTTTATACGATTGATTAAGTTATTTTAGTGTAGATGATACTGATATACTTAGTCTCCATGTATTTCCGATTCCTTGGGTTATTTATGGAAAACTTGTTTATCCCTTTCATCAGTTGGTTAGTACCCGCAATGAGTTGATGGAATATTTTAATAAGTGTAAAACAAAAATGGAATTCCCAATGGATAAATGGTATGGTTTACGTTATTAAATTCAATATCTCCGCACTTACCCAACTTGTTAATTGAAAATAAAATTTACACTTGGTTATTTTTATTGATTTAATCCCTCAATTAGTAATTCCTTTGAGAATAATGGATTTAATAGAATGTCAATATTACATCTAATATATAAAGATGAAAGTTTGTTTGTTTGTTTTCTATAGAATTCCAACTGTTGGACCTAGGGTGCTGAAAATTTGCATGTGACCTTCATTTGACTCCACTCTAGGGTACCATTAGTCGGTTTTATTGTCTGTCCGGTCAGCAATTTACCATATAAATAATAATTTATTATATGCTTGCTACTTGCAGCTGAAAGTAATATAATTTAGTCAAAAGTTTTCAAAGCAGAATATTTTTATCTTGATTAGGCACTTTAATAATAATAATAACAAACAATAATAATAATAAATAATAATAATAATAAATAATAATAATAAATAATTATAATAAATAATAATAAATAAATAATAATAAATAATAATAAATAATAATAAATAATAATAATGAATAATAATAATAATAATTAATAATAATAAATAATAAATAATAATAATTTATAATAATAAATAATAATAAATAATAATAATAATTAGTAATAATAATAATAAATAATAACTAATAATAATAATTAATAATTTTTAATAATTTTTTTTATAAATTAATAGTTTTTTTGTTTGTTTTCTATAGAATTCCCCGCCGTTGGAGCTAGGGTGATGAAATTTTGCATGTGACCCTCATTTGACTCGGGTCAGGTCACAGGCTATGTTTCACCCCATGTGACCACCTTTAGTCGGGTTTTTTTTATGTCCAGTCAGCAATTTACCATTTAAACAATAATTTATTATATGCTTGCTACTTGCAGTTGAAAGTAATATAATTTAGTTAAAAGTATTCAAAGCAGAATTCAAACATGGAAAATTTGAATTTTATTTGATTAGTGAACCAGTATATATATATTTGGTGTGCAAGAATGTGTGCGCGCATTGATGCAATAAAACAAATTCAAATTATTTTAATTCTAATCAATTTTGATTCCTAATATTTGTTGATTTTAAATGAAGAATTTTGTAAATTAATTTTTGTAAATTAATTCACTTGAAAAAGGCAGTACCGAAAATTCGTGAGTATTAAAGAACATCTATATATTACTGATTTAAAGTCTTCAAGCTCTCTTTTTAATAAATTGAATGGAAAAAATAATATGAGGTGAAATTGGAAAATAAAGTTCTTATAATATTTTTGTTTTTATTTTCTAAATTTTATTTTTGATTTAATTTTTATTAAATTTGCCACCACGATGGATATGAGCATTTCCAGAACATTCCATACTATTTGTAATATTTTAGTATATAATTCTTATTTTATGCGTCTTTTTATTAATTCTTTTTTATAATTTTGTTATTTTAAAACTTAGTTGTTTGTTTTGCTAATTTTATTGGGTTGTTTGGCGGCAATGATGGATTTCACCGTTTTGAAGGGTTGTTCTGGGGTTTTATTTGTTTTCTATTATAATTTGATTTCTAAATTATTTTTCTATCCTAATTTTATGGAAATATTTCTGATTTTCGTTCTTATTTTTTTTTATCGCCTTAATTCGCATTTGTTTATTGTTTCTATGTGTTCCGGTTGTATTTGAGTAAGTTTCATGCAATGCTTCTTGCTTATGTTTGATTTTTCTTTTAATTTGGGTATTTTATTTTTGTGTACTGTGTTTTCTGTTAATTTTGTTTACTTAGTGTTTATTATGTTTTATTTTGAGTACAGCTAACCCTCCTACAACGCGGTAGATAGGTTCCTAAAAAATCCCGCGTTGTAGGAAAATTGTAGGAAAAGGAATCGCGTTGTTAAAGTACCGCGTTGTAGGAGGGTTACCTGTATACTTAATGTTGGGCATGTGTGTTATTTGCCGATGCATTCCGTCACAATCATAACTTTGGGTCTAAAATTCAGCTTTAGCCTAACAATTGTCTCATCAGAATTGTATACTTCTTCAAGTGAATAGCGAGGACAAGGACTATCGTATAGTCGAAAATTCTTTCATTAAATACATTATTTGCAGCAAAAGGCTTAAATTATCATTTTATTGTTTTAAATAATAAATGCTGCTACCAAGCAATCATCATTTTATACTAATAATAATAATAATAATAATAATAATAATAATAATAATAATAATAATAATAATAATAATAATTACTTTTCTAAATGCAAATCTAAATTTATTATAAGAAATTTTTTTCCAATTTCACCACTGATTATTTTTCCATTGAATTTATTAAAAAGAGAGCTTGAAGACTATTATGTGTTGTTATGTGTCTATTATTTAAGTATTTATTTAATGTATAATTGTGTGTGTAAAAGAAATTTGAAGAGCCCAGCCGAGTCACCAGTAAATAAACTATCTCGGGACAGCTGGGGTGAATGTGTGTAAGAATATAGAAAAATATACAATAAAATTAACAATAACAAATTTTCAACATAAACTTTTATTCAATAATAAAAATTTAAACCTTGTAGTTGTAAATAGGTTCGCTAGGATATTCCCTTTTTAAGTTGTATACTATTTTTAGCATTGAACCTCTACTAAGCCAACGTATTT